>JAJOZX010010329.1:47500-157138 GCA_023014485.1 Bathynomus jamesi | reverse complement strand
TTAATAACTTCTATGAGTTTGCTTCAGCGTCTGAGAAGAGGGAATTGGAGAAAGCTATAAACTACTTAGAAGACCTTAAAAGGAATGCTAACACAGAAATGACGATAAAAATTGTGAAAGATTCTCCAGTCGATTTGCATTTAGGAGGAAAAATTCTTCATGTAGGAGAGCTTAACTACGTCAGCGGTCCTTTACCAAAGCGTTCTTATTATCTCATTGTTTTTGAGAATATGTTGGTTATCACAATATCTAAAGTGTCCTTTTGTACTTATGTGACTCATTACAGACCTGAACAAATAGTGAGTGTCGGGGGAGAAAAGAACTTGGAGTTGACAGTTGCAACGTCCTCTTGCGTTCAAGGGTTCCCGGAAGTACATCATTTCAAAAATTGTTCTAATAAAGTTTAGAAAAGTGGTTTCTTTCGTAGAAGAATGGATCCTAGACACAATGGCGTCCTATGAAATTGCAAAAACCTCAGACAATTACCTTTCAACTTACATTACAGGTAAAAATTTTCCTTTATCTTTATGGCAAGTATTTCCTTTTCTTAAGAGACTTTGTTTTAACGAGAACGGTTGTTCAGCATTGCCCGCCGGAATGAGCACGCGTGAATTGTGTTCATTATTGGTCGAAAGGGAAAAAGAATACGTTGAAAAACTAAACAGTATATTTAATCCTGAGACTTTGCCGCCTCCTCCGGAACTCAAAGATTTACTTCAAAGAATTCTGAATCTTCACGAACTTTATTTCCTTCCGGAACTGGAAGACGCCCTGAAAAAAAAGTCTCATTTCGTTGTTAACGTCTTTATGAATTACCTCGAAAATTTTACAACATACAAGACTTATTTAATTAAAAGATCTCTAAGCACGACTCACATGCCTGATGGAATCAGAGCTCAGTATTATGTAGTTCCAGTTCAACACTTCGCTTTCTATGTGGAGTGGTCGAAGGAACTTGGAATGAATGAAAACTTCCGTGGAGCGTCTGCGTACGCGGTAGATGCATTATTGACCTACATAACAGACGCCAAGGTCATGTTGTTGCACGAAGCCATTCCAGACTGTTGCTTAGACTTTTACAGAACTGGGGAGCTGAAAAGAGGAAGTTATATGGATCTGAGAGTAAGGCCGAGACAAAAAGGTCTTCGAGATGGATCATACGTGATTCTTCTATTTGAAAAAGTTCTCTTAATTTTGAAAACTGTTTCACCTACTTATAACCTTGTATTTGATATTTGGTTGTACCAAGTCAACTTTGGTCCCCCTTCAGAGAGTTCAAATGGTTTTAAGCTCGAGTATCGGCAAGGAGGTAATAAATCCCCAATTACTTTCGAATTTAAAACTCAAAGTACGATTTCTAAACAAGAATGGGTTCAGCATTTAACGAAAGAGCTTCAGTCGCAAGCTGAACAAATTAAAAGATGTTCCGTACTCCAAAATATCAGCTAAAGTATAAAATAAATTCAGAAAAACTCGCGACCAAATTGGCTTCATTTTAAAAAATGTCTTTTTCAGTCATAGTTTTATGTCTCAATTTGCTTATCTTTCTCTATTTTTATTTTCAAATTTCAACTTTATTCCATCTGAGCAGTATTTTGCCTTTTACCTGTTGCAAATTTTTATGATACTTCAAATACACATTATTTAAAATATCTCTCTCCTACATTTCGCATGGTTCACGTTGTCTTTTTCTTTTTTATTGTTATTAAATAGCACTCGTACTTACATTTTAATTTCAATTATACGGGCGATTACAAATGATCTTTCTGATTTTTCTTCTTTATACAAATAAAGAAGAACTCAAAAAGTTTTTTTACAAGCTATTGAAGTTCAATATGATCTCATTTGTGGCTCCTTTTGAGGTGACACCATTCCTGAATGAGCAATTGCCTGATCGTTGGATCGGGCGTGGGGGGCCCATTCCTTGGCCGGCTCGTTCGCCCCATCTAACCTCCCTTGATTTCTTCCTCTGGGGCTATGTCAAAAATGAAGTTTTGTTCCACCAATGGCAACAACTTTGGAACATTTGAAGGAATGGATACGTAAAGCTATTAGAAAAGTTCAGTACTACAAAATGTAGGGAGGGAAACAACAGAATACCGCTTTGATGTTTGCAGGGTCACGAAAGGAGCTCATATTGAACTTCAATAGCTTGTAAATAAAACCTTTTCAGTTCTTCTTTATTTGTATATCTTGCTTTTCGCTGTAGCTATGTTAGTTTTTCATAATAAATGTTTAAAATCGGAAGATCATTTGTAATCACCCTGCATATACGTGTATTTAAAAAAAGTAAGCAGTAAACAGTTAAAGCAATTGTAAATTTTCTTCAGGTTTTCGTATAACAGTTTAAAAACAAAAGAAAAAATAGGATGAAATGTTGTTAATTCTTAATTAATAACAAAAGGAAATAAATATAACTGTATGTATAAAAAGAAGCTAAATTATAAAATTACAAATGAGGGCTATAATCTCATATTTGTATGTCTCGTTACACTGATTCTTAGATGATGATGATGATGATGATGATGATGATCCAGCTTTGTTGTAGCACTTCCCACGAGTCAGTATGGTTGTCAGAACTGTGCTTTTCCTTTTCAAATTTGAGCAATGCCCATAAATCAAATCGAATTCTGCGACTGTGGAGACCATTCCATAGTAGTCAGCACATGCTCTTCTTTATGTTTCATATAATTTACGCAATGGATGGACCTATATTTTCGGCCATTATCTCATTAACTCATTAGTCATTGACCACTTGGTATGACAAGGTAAATTAAAATGAATGGTATCGTTTTTTTCTTTGTGGTATCTGTTTTTTACAATGTCTCGAATACCATATAACCATGCTGCCTTAGGTACAGTGGCACTCATAGGTAAGTATGTTTCAATTATATTCGATCTTATCTTTTGTATCATGCATAGAATAATTATAAAAAGTTTACCGTTCGTTTGCAAAAATTTAAGATATAAAAATTAGTTTAATTCCAACGTATAATGTAAAACATCAAAGAATTTGAGGAAAATAAAAAAAAATTAAAATGCAAAAGTTTTCGTACATTTATTTACAAAATTATTTAATACTTTGTGTGTCCACCTTAGACTTGAAGAATTTAAAATTTTGTATCAGTAGTTCGCTGTTTACTGATTGAAGACTATTGGCAATTCTGAATTCAAGAATTTTCTCTGTGAATCTTCATGGAAGACGGATGACTCTACAAGTCATTAATAAGCAATGGGTCGTCTTAGTAAATAGCTGTCTACAGATCTTAAGAGATCTGTTATTGCTGCACACGAGTCTGGAAAGAGTTATAGGAAGATAGGAGAAGAACTTCGAATTCCATTTACGACGGTTACTGTAGTTATAAAGAAATGGAAAGGCTTTGAAACAATCAAAACTCTACGAAAGTGTGGGTGACCTTGCAAGATTTCAGAAGGTACAGCTAGACGGATTGAAAGAATGGTTGCTGTGAATTCACGAGTGACTGCAAGTGATATTTGCCAACCATTAAGACTGTCTGAGATCGATACCCATCCCTATACTGTACGTCGTAGATTAAGAAAGAATGGTCTGCGTGGAAGAGTTGCACGAAGAAAACCTCTGCTACAAAATACGCACAAAGAAGCTCGTTTAAAGTACGGCAAGGATCATCAAAATGATGGATTTGCATTCTGGAAGAAAGTTCTCTAAACAGACGAAACCAAAATTGAATTATTCGGGAACATCGAACAACAGTATATTTGGCGGAAATCAAGTACTCCATTCGAGGAAAAGAACATCCTTCCTATGGTTAAACATGGTGGTGGTGGTGGTGGTAGTTGGCTCGTGTTTGGGATGCTTTAGTGCTTCTGGTTCAGGAAAGCTTGTTGTCGTCAATAGAATCTTGAATTCGAAGAAATATTAGGAAATTTTAGAAAAAAATTTATTGCCTTCAGTTCGAGAGTTGCGAATAGGTCGCAAATGGGTGCTGCAACAAAATAATTATCCAGAACTTAAAAGTAAGAGCACCATGAAATGGCTTCGACAAAAAGATTTCAAGCTTCCCGAGTGGCCCAGTCAAAGCTCAGATCTTTAATGTAAACAAGAAGTTATGGTTTGATTTGAAAAAAGCTGTCCGCAAGAGAAACCCTTCGAATCTGAGTGAATTGCGGCACTTTTCTTTAGAAGAATGGGCTAAAATTTCTACTGAGAGATGTCGAAACCTCGTACAAAAATATACAAAATGAATCAGTGAAGTCATTGAAGCCTAAGGTGGACACACAAAATATTAAATAATTTTGAAAGTAAATGTACAAATATATATGTACTATATATACACACAGTATATGTACATATACAGTATATGTACTTTTTATATGTAATATATGTACTATATATTGTATATAATTCATAAAGTCTTCAAACAAACGGAAATATATACTTATCCAAATTTAACAACTAACAAAAATCAAAGCTATGTACATAAAAAACCAAAAAAAAAAACCAGGAAAAACAGCATGCAATTCAAATAGAGAATGATTTTTTCCTTCCTGGCTTTAAATTGTAATATCAAACAAAACATCCCCTTTCTTCGACATGCTGAATGATCATTACACTGGGCCCAAATTCTCAACGGGTGGAAAACAATTTCGGAAACAGATTAACCCTTTGAAGTCAATCATACAAAAATGGATGAAAATCATACATACGTATCAACAATAATACACCATCAGATATAATGGCATATAAACAAAACTCTTAACTAAAACTTAAAAAAACTCTTATTTTCCACCTCTGAAGATATAATTATGCAGTTATATATGATATTACTTAGCCAGCCCTGTGACAAAGATTTAGGGTTTCTGACAGTGTTTTCTAAACTTTATGTTACGATGACCCTTAACTCCCCAAAATTATGATTGCGCCCCCCCCCCCCCAGCCATTAATTACACAGGCATGCGAATGAAAACTTTGTAAGAGTTGTTTTCTTACTAATAACTTTTTATATAATTCAACTACGCTGATTTCAAATAAGGTGTCCATTTTTTTCTATCACGTAAGGATTTTCTGCAAACTGGAAGGGAAAAAACAACATAAATAAATATTATTTATTTCAATTTACATTAGGTACCTATTTCGTTTTGTTATACTAATTACAAATGCAAACAACTTTAAAAAGAAAGAAGACTATTAACGTCAATTACATATTCATCTTTATTTGTCCTGAGTTTTCATGTGAGATCTATCTACGCCTTTTAGTCTAGAATGTACGCGCTGTTCCCTTTCTCTTATGTAATAATTCTGGAGTATCCCGTTTCAACATCCAGCAGTAATCAGCCATCATGCTGATGTCCCACCTTCCCTGATATCTCTTCTCCATTTCTTTGATGTCTTGGTGAAACCAAGCATTTATAAGCATTTATAGGCAATATTTTTCAATAAAAATTTAATTGAGTCAATTTTAATGAAAATTACTTACATATGTAATATGAAATATGACATTTTGTGAAAAATCTGTACGTGATGGCGAAAAATGAATATTATTTTCGGAATCAGCGTGCAAAAATTTCTATATAAGTGATAAAATATTTCGGACAACAAAACCATCGCAGGCCTTTGTTATCAATGATTAAACTAACTAAAATGGCACGTACAATTATTCGGACTTGTATTATTTATTAATCAGATTTTTTGAGGTAACCAAAAAACGCCTCCCTAGCCAACAGTACGCGCCCCGACCCCACAGTTTGCAAACCATTGGTTTATGATATAAAAATTAGGGCCTAAAAATATGAGGATCTCAGGCTACAGCTTTATTAACCTTATGGTTAATCCGGCCCTGGGCATGAACCACTAGTCAATTTCAGAATCAACACGCGAGCCACAAGCAGTAATAATGAACGTATTAATTTTTTGCTCATAAATTTATTTATAAATCAACACAGTGAACAGTAACGTTAAAAATCAGGATAGATATGCAAAACTGTATCTATGCTCTTTTTTTAATGGAACAACGAAATTGAAAAGAAAAGGAAAATTGCATAAAAAAAAAAAATAAGGAAAAAAAATAATATATATATATATATCTTGCCTGTATATGATCTTCCCGATTTTAAACATATATTATGGAAAAACTAACAAAGCTATAGCGAAAGTAAGATGTACAGTACAAATAAAGAAGAACTCAAAAAGTTTTTTTTTACAAGCTATTGAAGTTCAGTACAATGAGCAATTGCCTGATCGTTGGATCGAGCGTGGGGGGGCCCATTCTTGGTCGGTTCGTTCACCCCATCTAACCCCCTTGACTTCTTCCTCTGGGGCTATGCCAAAAATTAAGTCTTTGTTCCACCAATAGCAACAACTTTGGAACATTTGAAGGAAAGAATACGTGACACTGTTAGAAAAGTTCAGTATGATATGCTACGAAATGTATGGAGGGAAACAGAATACTGCTTTGATGTCTGCAGAACCACAGACCACTTTAATAGCTTGTAAATAATACTTTTTGAGTTCTTCTTTATTTATATCTTGCTTTCTCGCTGTAGCTTTGTTAGTTTTTTCATAATAAATTTTTAAAATCGGGAAGATATATATATATATATATATATTAGGGCATTCCGAAAACACGAAGTTCGAAATCCAGCAACGCACATATGCTAAACTGGATCGATTTGTACTAAAAAGAAACCACACAAAACATGGTCTTGATAGTCTCATTCCTTCCACTCCCCCAAGCCCCTTGTAGGTTTGGGTCAACTTGTAGAGCGTTGAAACAGCGAGTGTATTGACACGAGCACACAATCGACACGAACACACGACTAGCACTACTCGTCCCAAAACACACACACACACACACACACACACACACACACAACCACTTTCCGTTCATCAACCCATCCCCACTAGGTGGGCATCTGCTGCCTGCCTACAAACTGTGTTATCAGTCTGACGTGTCGTACCACTACTAATGAGTCTTATTTGTTTCACAGATGGCAACAACACGCAAGCAAGTGAGTTTGTGGCTTCTCGGGCACCTCAGGGAGGAGGATTTCTCTTCCATGAGACAGCTTCCCACCATGGGTGAAGTTGGAAAGCGTCTGTTTTTCATCCAACGAGTCACGAAGCAAAGCCTTCCAAGAGCATGTAGTGATGTGGCCGAAGAACTCATGGAGGTGTGGACAAGAGCATCGTTGAAGACATCCCACAAGCCATACATTGTTGCCAAGCTCAAAAAGCTTCACGAGAGGTACGTGAAGTTGTCTAATCACAAGGATCGACGAACGGAAACACAGCGAGCTCATGAACAGCAGTTATTGTTGGACATGGAGACCTTGTTTGATGTTGCTCACTCTGAAGCTGGATCTTCGAAGACAAATAAAGAGGACTGCGACTTCCTTAAAGACCAACGGACAATGAGAAAGATGGTCATTGGCCCAGAAGACGTTGCATTTGCCAAAGCATCCAAGGCCAAGGCAATGAAGCAGGAGAACGAGGAGCGACGACGACACAAGTCTAAGGAGGAAATGAAACGAATACGGGAGCCGGAGCATGCAGAGGCAGATGCAGAATTGACTGGCAGCTCGTCCAGCTCCACCGAGTCTTCGGAGAGGAATTCACTCAGGTTAGCCACCGCCTCCGCCAATGTGGCTCTCAGCCAAAAGCCATGATGATGGACCCTCGCCGGGTTATCGATGACCCCTAGTTCGTCGCGGCCCTTGACCGGACAAATACAAGCGTGCAAAAAGCCATACACATCGTCGCTCCTGCCCTGTCAGCAGCTGGGGTGAATGTGCGAGAATTGACGCTCTCAGCGACCTCCACTCACGGTGCCAGAACCAAAACACGACACAAAATTGCCGAGGACATTAAGACCAACTTTGACCCCCAGAAGCCGTGCATTCTCCACTTCGATGGGAAGATCCTTCCCGACGAACGGGGTGGTAAGTCGGATCGCTTACCCATCGTTGTATCAGGAGAAGGCTTCTAAAAGCTGCTGGCCATTCCAAAAATTGCATCAGGAACCGGAAGAGCAATGGGAGATGCCATACTCACCGTGCTGGACAATTGGCCGAAGGTGAAACCATTCATTGCAGGAATATGTTGTGACACAACGGCGGCAAATACAGGTCTCCACACAGGAGCATGTGTCACAATTGAAGAAGGCTTCCAGCGTCCACTCGTCTTCTTCGCTTGCCGCCACCACACTCACGAGTTGGTGGTCACTGCAGTCTTCGACAAGTTCTTTTCTTCCTCTGGCCCGAACATTCCTTTGTTTGCTCGCTTCAGGGATTACTGGAGCTTCATTGACCAGGGCAGCTACCATCCCTTTGAAGATGACCCGCAAGACCCTGACCCCTTGCAGACTTTTGTCTCTGATATCCGGAACAGTGTTGTTGAATTCATCAGTGCCAGACTTAGTCAGAAGCAGGACCGGGATGATTACCAAGAATACATGGAGCTGGCGCTTCTCTTCTTGGGGCAACCGTCCCTCCAAGGAAGCAGAAGAAGAGCCTCTTCCGCTATCCCGGAGCATTCCACCGACCTAGGTGGATGGCAAAAGAATTTATTCTCTCAAGATCTTCTTGTTTCGGAGGCAGTTTTCCCTAACACCGTCGGAAGAGAAGGCGCTGCGACGCATCAACGTATTCTCCAATACGATTTACCTTCGAGCGTGGTTTGAGGCACCCAGTGGCGTCGATGCTCCTCGAAACGACATCGAGCTCCTACGACAACTTGAAGGATACAAGACCAAAGACGAGGCAGTTGAAACCATTGCGATAGCCAAGGCTCAGAACCACCTCTGGTACCTCAGTGAAGACCTTGTTTGTCTCGCCTTTTTCTCGGATAAGGTAGACAATTTGGAAAAGAAGCATATGCTTAAAAATCTCCATGAGGTCCCTGCGCGCAAGAAGGGGCTAAGAAAATTCGAGTCAAAGTGCATGAAATCGCCGTATCTGCTCACTCTCCCAGACTTCGTGACTAAACGGACTGCTAACTTCTTCAAATACATGGGACTCAAAGTTCCCCACTACCTGGAGGACCTGGTGGCGATGAAGGAGAGAGTTAGGGCCATTCGGGTCGTCAATGACTGCGCTGAGCGAGTGGTGAAGCTCGCAACTGACTTCAACAGCTCGATCACCCTGCGCGAAGACGAGAAAGAATTGGCATTCCAAGTGATCGGGCATCATCGGAAGACCATGCCCAGTGCAAAGAAGTCCCATTACATATGATCCCTATGCAGTGATGGGCAGTATCTAGATACATGTATCGCCGATACGTATCGATCGATACTTTTGTATCGGTATCGGTATCGCTTTAGCTACTTGACAAAAGTATCGATTTATCGGTATCGCTAAGGTCAATTTTCTTAAACGTATCGAAAAAAATCGGTACTTCGATACATCGATACATTAATAAGAATTTTTAAATATTTAAATAGATGTTATAATATGACACTACTGAGTTATATTTATGAATATACATAAATAATAATATTAAATATTTATTTAATGACAGTACTACTCTACTGGTCACGTCACACAGTACGGCGCAACGTTTAAACACGTTTGTACTTGTGTTATTGAGATTAAGTAACCATAATATAGAAACGCTCATAATATAGAAACGCTCATATAATATACAAACGCTCATTGGTGTTGCAACACTATTGGCCACGCCCACTCGGTGTTGAGTTTAAACAGGTTCATACTTGTAACGCAGCGATTCCTCTTGGTCCCCGAGGCATTTCTTATCAATCAGTCACTCAGATGTTTAGCCAACTGGTATTTTTGAAGGGTAATAGTAATTACTTTTAATTGTTAGTGTAATATTTTCAGTCATTCATGTATCCTACAAAATTAAAACATACTTTCATTAAATAAAGCAATTGTTTTTATTTACATCTATAAAACCCATTAAAATGTCGTTGATTTTACTTACAGTGCGTACAAATTACTAGTATAAACAATAATATCTAATACCTACATATTAAATTAATAATTATAAAAATGTACCGGCGATACATGTATCGGCGATGCATTTATCGGTATCGGTATCGCTTAAGACATCTAGAAAGTATCGGCGTATCGGTATCGCCTAAGACGTTCTTCATGTATCGATGTATCGGTATCGCTTTAGCGATTTTCATGTATCGATGCCATCACTGTCCCTATGGATATGTTGGTAAATTTTTCATTGTTTTCTTAATGTGTTGAAAAGACTAAGGTTTCTGTTAATTGTTTTGGATGTAAAGTTACGGAAGTACATTTTTTGTTCAGCTAATTCCAAAATCTCCCCAATAAGACTTGAAGGAGGCTCTTGGGGGACCAGTAAATATTACTCAAATTGAATAAAATTTTGTTTGTGTTGTTCAGTTAATAAATGGACTTGATTAAACTTGTGTGTGGTATTGAATTCCAAACTTTGTACATCACCCCTATAGCCGCAGAATGCCCTAAATTATATATAGTACCGAGTGTCCCAAAAAAATGTTTACACATCATATTAACATATATATCAATAAGCAAAGTAGGCGGATAGTAAATAAATAGCAAATAGGCTTCTTTAATGTTTAAATGTTCGAAATATCAGCCAGCAGCGTCAATACCTTCATGGTTGTGCCGCTTACTTTAATGTTTTAAATGTTCAAAATGTCCGCCACTAGCATCAGTGCACAATACATTCTTGACAACGGCGCGCAACAGATCGGTATACTGTTCGGATTGTTCAGAGTGGAATGTTGGCACAGGCTATTTCAATTTCGTGTCTCAAGGCCTGTAGTGTCCTTGGTTTTTCAACATACAGAGTGTTCTTCAGAGTGCTCCACAAGTAAAAGTCTAAGGGTGTTAAGTCAGGAGATCGTGGTGGATACTCCGTATATCCCCTACGTCCTATCCATCTTCTAGGAAAACAAACATTGAGAAAATTTCTAACGTCATTGTGGTAATGTGGTGGCGCGCAATCCTGTTGAAAGTGACACTCTTCTTCCAAAAAAAGAGCTCTGATTGAAGGTACAATGTTGTCTTGCAGCATTGATAAGTAAGCAGCACCTGTGACAGTGTCCTCAAAGAAAATTGGCCCTTTCAGTCCACTGGAAGATAGACCACACCACACTGACACTCCTGGTTGATTAAGTGCTCGTTCTTCTGTTACGTTTGGATTCTCGGTGGCCCAGTACACACAGTTGTGTCGATTGATAGTACCATTAAGTTTAAAAGTGGCTTCATCGGACCAAACAATGAAATCAGGAAAAGATTGTTTTTCATCACACATGTGCAAAAACCACTCACAAAATTCTTTTCGACGATCTGGATCGTCCTCATTCATTGCATGGAGCAGTCTAGGTATGTACGGTTTCCACTTTTCACGTCGCAAAATGCGATGAACGCTGGATTTAGAAACACCAGTCTCACGAGAACATTGCCTTGTAGACTTATTTGGAGAGTTTGTGAAGGCCTGTAACATGGTCTCAACGCTTTCATTGTCAGTTGAAGTGCGACGTCTTCCAGATCGGCCTTTGTTGACGTTTTGCACTGTTCCGTCAGTCTCAAACTTATCACGTAATCTTGTAATTGTTACCCGTGATGGTGGTAATGTTCCAAACTCATTTCTCAAATATCTCTGTACCTCAGCCACATTCTCCGTCTTCCAGTAGTGCTTCAGAATCCACTTACGTTGCTCAAACGATAACTGCAATGC
The DNA here is from genome assembly GCA_023014485.1 of Bathynomus jamesi. Lineage (NCBI taxonomy): Eukaryota > Metazoa > Arthropoda > Malacostraca > Isopoda > Cirolanidae > Bathynomus > Bathynomus jamesi. The sequence goes on along the minus strand of JAJOZX010010329.1, from coordinate 145,464 downwards.
CGCCATTTCCTGTAACAAGGGATACTACTGTTATTTAAGTACAATACACCATTACTGTACTACTATACTACTATTACTAAGTAATATAAATATACTAATACATCAGGGCATATTACTATCATCTAAAGTGTGCATGTTGATATATATATATATATATATATATATATATATATATATATATATATATATATATATATATATATATATATATATATACACAGGGTGTCCGAGAATTATCTGTACAATTTTTGGCTGTTATTAAAAGTCAACCATGAAGTGTAGAAATTCCAGTGTTGTCCCATTTTACAGAGAATCTCATTAAGTTTTTCTGATACCACGTTTTGACAAGTTTTTTAGAAATGTACGCGGGTGACAGACATTGATGATTTAAAAGCAAGAATCACAGCTGCTATTGAGCAAATTGATGTGGATATGCTGCAGCGTACATGGCAACATTTGGAGTATAGAGTGGATGTTTTGCGAATCACTAATGGTGCACATATCGAATGTTTGTAACAACGTTACTTTAATAAAAGAAACTTTTGAAAATACTGATTCTAAATAATCTTGTTTAAGAATTTTACGTGTGTTATCAAGAATTTTATTAAAAGATGAAATTGTACAGATAATGTTCGGACACTGGAATTTCTAAAAAAACTTGTCAAAACTTGGTATCAGAAAAAACTTAATGAGATTCTCTGTAAAATGGGACAACACTGGAATTTCTACACTTCATGGTTGACTTTTAATAACAGCCAAAAATTGTACAGATAATTCTCGGACACCCTGTGTATATATATATATATATATATATATATATATATATATACATATATATACATATATATATATACACAAACTCAGAATGGTTCCCTGAGAACATTATATGTTAAACACAGACCGTGCATGGAACAAGGAACTCTTCTGGGAAAATTAAATCCACTATAGTCCGAATAAGTAATGGTAAATGACAAATACCATAGTTTTTTTCCTTTTTCATGATTTTAGCCCGACGTGGGCAACGGGTCTCTCGCAAAGAGATCCCATAAATATAGCTTCCCTCACCAGCTATCTGCAAAGCAGACAGGATCCAGCTTTGGGACGTGGATCTAGGGTTTAAAGCAAGCCTAGATCCCTACACTCAGAACCTCTATATAAGTAAAAGACTCGTTGCATTCACGTCGTGTTGAATAAATCAAAGAAAAAGGGGGTAACTATTGTATTTTTAGCCAAAAAAAACCAAAACTTAAACCTCAACCGGGACATTGAGCGTCCACTTTTCAAGGCACGAAACACGTCCGTTTAGTATACACAAACTCAGAATGGTTCCCTGAGAACATTATATGTTAAACACAGACCGTGCATGGAACAAGGAACTCTTCTGGGAAAATTAAATCCACTATAGTCCGAATAAGTAATGGTAAATGACAAATACCATAGTTTTTTTCCTTTTTCATGATTTTAGCCCGACGTGGGCAACGGGTCTCTCGCAAGAGATCCCATAAATATAGCTTCCCTCACCAGCTATCTGCAAAGCAGACAGGATCCAGCTTTGGGACGTGGATCTAGGGTTTAAAGCAAGCCTAGATCCCTACACTCAGAACCTCTATATAAGTAAAAGACTCGTTGCTATATTTATGGGATCTCTTTGCGAGAGACCCGTTGCCCACGTCGGGCTAAAATCATGAAAAAGGAAAAAAACTATGGTATTTGTCATTTACCATTACTTATTCGGACTATAGTGGATTTAATTTTCCCAGAAGAGTTCCTTGTTCCATGCACGGTCTGTGTTTAACATATAATGTTCTCAGGGAACCATTCTGAGTTTGTGTATACTAAACGGACGTGTTTCGTGCCTTGAAAAGTGGACGCTCAATGTCCCGGTTGAGGTTTAAGTTTTGGTTTTTTTTGGCTAAAAATACAATAGTTACCCCCTTTTTCTTTGATTTATTCAACACGACGTGAATGCAACGAGTCTTTTACTTATATAGAGGTTCTGAGTGTAGGGATCTAGGCTTGCTTTAAACCCTAGATCCACGTCCCAAAGCTGGATCCTGTCTGCTTTGCAGATAGCTGGTGAGGGAAGCTATATTTATGGGATCTCTTTGCGAGAGACCCGTTGCCCACGTCGGGCTAAAATCATGAAAAAGGAAAAAAACTATGGTATTTGTCATTTACCATTACTTATTCGGACTATAGTGGATTTAATTTTCCCAGAAGAGTTCCTTGTTCCATGCACGGTCTGTGTTTAACATATAATGTTCTCAGGGAACCATTCTGAGTTTGTGTATACTAAACGGACGTGTTTCGTGCCTTGAAAAGTGGACGCTCAATGTCCCGGTTGAGGTTTAAGTTTTGGTTTTTTTTTGGCTAAAAATACAATAGTTACCCCCTTTTTCTTTGATTTATTCAACACGACGTGAATGCAACGAGTCTTTTACTTATATAGAGGTTCTGAGTGTAGGGATCTAGGCTTGCTTTAAACCCTAGATCCACGTCCCAAAGCTGGATCCTGTCTGCTTTGCAGATAGCTGGTGAGGGAAGCTATATTTATGGGATCTCTTTGCGAGAGACCCGTTGCCCACGTCGGGCTAAAATCATGAAAAAGGAAAAAAACTATGGTATTTGTCATTTACCATTACTTATTCGGACTATAGTGGATTTAATTTTCCCAGAAGAGTTCCTTGTTCAATGCACGGTCTGTGTTTAACATATAATGTTCTCAGGGAACCATTCTGAGTTTGTGTATACTAAACGGACGTGTTTCGTGCCTTGAAAAGTGGACGCTCAATGTCCCGGTTGAGGTTTAAGTTTTGGTTTTTTTTGGCTAAAAATACAATAGTTACCCCCTTTTTCTTTGATTTATTCAACACGACGTGAATGCAACGAGTCTTTTACTTATATAGAGGTTCTGAGTGTAGGGATCTAGGCTTGCTTTAAACCCTAGATCCACGTCCCAAAGCTGGATCCTGTCTGCTTTGCAGATAGCTGGTGAGGGGAAGCTATATTTATGGGATCTCTTTGCGAGAGACCCGTTGCCCACGTCGGGCTAAAATCATGAAAAAGGAAAAAAACTATGGTATTTGTCATTTACCATTACTTATTCGGACTATAGTGGATTTAATTTTCCCAGAAGAGTTCCTTGTTCCATGCACGGTCTGTGTTTAACATATATATATATATATATATGTTAATATGATGTGTAAACATTTTATTGGGACACCCGGTATATTAGAGTGGTAAAAAAACAATGAAAATGAAAAATATTTTTCTCATGACATTTGTTCATATTTCAGAATCATTAACAATGTTGTAAACAAAAACCTGGATCGATTCGTGCATATTTAGAGGTGGCGCAACTCGAAGCCTTAGTCTCATTATACAGTTTGGGGTGGCAAATTTCTTCAAATTTGCTCCTAAATATTAATGGAATTAGCTCAAAATCCGGTCTGAAGTTTTTCCATATAACGAATGAGAAAATGCATCAGAAGCTCTTATTTGTGCATTTTAATTTTTCACCATATATGTGTGCCTCACCCTAATACACGATGCAACTCAGATTGGTCACCTGAGAAACTCTTCTGAGAAAATTAAATCATGACCCAGTCATGACCCGTTGCTCACGTTGGGCTTCCATCACAAAAAAGAAAAACTTTAGTATTTGTCCTTTACCATTATTTATTCAGACTATACTGGATTTAATTTTCTCAGAAGAGTTCCTTGTTCCAGGCATGGTCTGTGTATGACATTATATATACGAGTATTAGGGATGTACCGAATACTAAAATTCACCGAATATTTGATGCAAAACTATTCGGCCGAATACCGAATTCCGAATATTAGTTTTTTGGGGGTTATTAGGCGTCACTATAAAAAACTGAATCCTTTATCAGTTTGACAGCACACAGAATTAATAGTAAATGTGAGCAAAAGTAGCATGTTTTAGCCACCAAAAATCTGCCAGATTCCCATACTCATGAAAAATTTGCAAATGCAGCGACTTCTATATTGCAAGAATGGTCAATAAAGAGCGATCGTGTGCATGCAGTTGTGCACGACAAGGGCTGTAATATTACTAAAGCTGTTAGCGTTCTCAAAATTACTCCCGTTGCTTGTGCGAATCATACTTTAGCAATTGCAGTTGATGAAGCCCTTCTTAGCCAGAAGTCTGTTTCAGAGATATGTGCAATTGCGAGCCCAATCTGTTGCATTTTAATTATTCATCTTCAGCCTTTGACAGACTTAAGGAATTCCAGCAGCAACATAATTTATCCGAAAACAAACTTATAAGAGACGTTATCACCCAATTGAACTCTACATTCTATATGCTACAACGACTTTTTCAACGAAAAACTGCGGTTGTTGCATACGCCTCGGACTAATGCATGGGTCGGGGAACTTTTTTGGGTATTACCCAAAAATCTATTTGAGTAAAATGAAATTACCCCCAGACTTCAAAGTAAACAAAAACAAGCCAATTGCTCTTAAAATTGTTGCATATGGTATACAAAAAATTCAAATTCAAAAAATGTTTATTGGATCCATTATTATGGAGAAATAAAAAAAGCCACACATGCTGGCATAAGAATAGCACACAAACAAAATTAGTAAAAAGGATTGAAGAACTGAAGAATTTCATTCAAAACATCACTTCAGGTTTTGGAAAAATGATGCTGTTTCATTTTTCATACAACAACATCAAAATCAGGACGTAAATTCGTAATATTCTAAAATTTAGAATAACGCCACATTTATGTAAAAAATAAAATAAAAATATACGAAAAAAATATCAGCAGAAAGTGTCAAGCACTAAAAGCACCTCTTCGTTTCATGATACCATACACACGACTGAGGCTCTCATACCGCACGCATTACCCCAAAAAATTTTAAATTTACCCCATTTGGGGTAATTTACCCCTGTTCCCCGACCTCTGGACTAATGCACACTGTAGCAACCTTCAATAATCATCAGTGGACTCTAATTCAGTGTGTTGTAAAGATTCTTAGGCGATGTGAAAATTAACGCATGACTTTTCCTCTGATTCTTCTTGTCTTACATGGTGTCTCCCGATGTAACAGGTCTCGTCGTATTTTTGCCTAACACAACTGATGATACAGGTGTTCATACTATGAAAAACGATTTAGTAGTATATCCGAAAAAAGGTTAGAGTGCAACTGCATGCAATATTGATCAAATGAGTGCCAGTGCACTTTTGAGCAACCATTTACTCTAAAAGCGCACACACATACACCCCCGACTATATACAAACGTCCATAGATTCTCTATCATCACACACACACACACACACACACACACACACACACACACACACACTCATATATATATATATATATATATATATATATATATATATATATATATTATATATATATATAAACGTTCATAGAGCTCCTATTATTAAAATGTATATACATTATTATTCATTATTATGATTAATTATCCGGAATATTTTCTCCAATCGCGACCCTGTAAATGCTCATACGACTGTATATACACACACACACACACACACACATATATATATATATATATATATATGATGAATAAAACCACGAAGGAAAGGAAACAGAGTGATGCTCAAGCGCTTTCGTCTAATGACATCCTCAGGAACACTCATTAGACGAAAGCGCTTGAGCACCACTCTGTGTTTCCTTTCCTTCGTGGTTTTATTCATCATAAATATTTTTCACGTGTTACTTTCGTGAAACAATTTCCATATATATATAATATATATATATATATATATCCCCTTAAGGCACATATCTATAAATTAGTCGCAGAAAGCCTCTATTTTTAAATACCGATACAATATACTGTACTGCATATACTGTACATATACTTTACTTACAATCATGATAAAACCATAGGAAGCTTACGACATTATTGTTAATGCTATTTCTCTTCATCTATTTATATATTTTCGCTTAGTGACCCGCTCAACGATTTCCTTTTTGACAGATTAGCACAAATTAGGGCGACTTACTGACGGGGAAAATTCTCATATGAAAGATAAATAAGCTTTATCCCTGATATTATCTAAAGATGTTCCTATTCCCCCAAAATTATTTCTGACGAAATGAGTCACCCGTTGTTCAGAATTAGTGAACCGAAAATTTCCTGCCAAGTGTTCACCCGGGCTTCTCTCTTATTAACACCTGGGCATCTGTGCGTAACCAAGCATGACAGCGTGCATTAATATTTTTATAATATGATTTAATAATATTTATCTTTGTAGCTGTTTTTCCCTTCTAGTTTGCAGAAAATCCTTACGTGATAGAAAAAATGGACACCTTATTCGAAATGGGCGTAGTTCAACTATATAAATCAGTTATTAGTAAGATAAAATTTAAATAGAGATACAAAATTTATTTCTTCGGGATAACCTATTTGAAACACCTGTTTTACCAACGGGGTTTAACGCGCTCCTATTATTAAAATGTATATACATTATTCTTCATTATTATGACTAATTATCCGGAATATTTTCTCCAATCGCCACCCTGTAATTTCAAATATTAAATGCTCATACGACCTTATATATATATATATTATATATATATATATATAGATATATATATATATATATATATATATATATATATGGTACTACGTATTAACGGGGGGCCACCACATATTGATGATTGGTTAGGTTAAGTTGTAATATTTTCGTTGCATACGAAAATTTCTAATACATCATATTTTTTAAATAGCAATTTTTTTAAAATATTTACAATGATTTATATTTCAAATATTTACAATGATTAATACATGTTACACATTATAAACAACATTTGTTTGTATATAAGTGTAACACTGTTTGTATATGAGTGTAACATGTATTAATCATTGTAAATATTTGAAATATAAATCATTGTAAATATTTTTTAAAATAATGCTATTTAAAAAATATGATGTATTAGAAATTTTCAACTAACGAAAATATTACAACTTAACCTAACCAATCATCAATATGTGGTGGCGTGAAGCGCATATCTATAATTAGTCGTTATTTAGATTTTAAAAATATATATTTCTAAACTTTTTCGGGATAACCTATTTGAAACTTCTGTTTTACCTGTCCTAAATTCATTTATAGCCTTACCGATTTAATTTATATCATAAATCAGTGGTCAAAGAAACATGGCAGCTGATAATTTATTTCCATTACGTATGTATATTTACGTTGAATAAATTGCCGAAGGATCGCTATTCAGGTTCTCCCAAAAAAATTTTTGGAATAACCTATTTCAAACACCTGTTTTACCAACAGAGTTTTAACGTGTATCGGCGCCAGGTTGACGGATGGGGACAGATAATATCGACTCGCTATAAAACCATAGGAAGCTTATAACATTATTGATAATGCTTTCTCTTCTCTCTCTCTCTCTCTCTCTCTCTCTCTCTCTCTCTCTCTCTCTCTCTCTATATATATATATAATATATATATATTATATATATATATATATATATTAGAAGCAGAAAAGCAATTAAATCTTCAGAACATTTTCGATTTTTCATTCTTCCCGTCGTTCGTGAGGTACAATTGCGCGAAAAAGTATTCATGACCCGAGGCAAACTTAAAAATCCACACACCGTCGCCTGACACCGGGTCTCGAACCCAATCGATTCATATATATGCTATAATGTTCAGACCAACAACGACCCTAGGATCCACTCATGGCTGGTCTACCTATCTGTGTTCGTAATTGTGTATTGTGCATGTCCTCTGTGGTGGCAAAAGGGACCTACAATTTTACGTGGGTTCCGAGCCACAAAGCCTTAATTTTACTACCTTAAACTATACCCAATCTATAAACATATGCATCTAATCGATTTTTAAACATGTTTATAGATGTGCTACTAATTACTTCTACCGGCAACTTCTAAAAAAGTTTTTGGCAACTGCTGTCTCGAACCTTCTACTTGTCAACTTACACCCGTTATTTCTAGTCCTACTATATTGAGATATTTCGAAAAAGCTATCTCTATCTACGTTATCGAACCCATTCATAATTTTGAACACCTGGATTAGATCACCCCTTAACCTTCTAGTCTCGAGTGTAGTCAATTTTAACTACTTGCCTCCTCGTACGACTTTGACCTAAGCGACGGAATCATCTTAGTTGCTCGTCTTTGAACTCTTTCGAGTTTGTCTATATCTTTTCGCATATGCGGATTCCAAAATTGGATCGCGTACTCCAAATGGGGTCTAACTAATGATTTATAAAGAGGAACTGTAATATCGCGCGATTTGTACTCAAAATTCCGAGCTATAAAACTTAACATTTTGTTCGCTTTATTGACCGCTGCTATACTTTGTTTCGCTACTTTTAAATCACCAGTGACTATAACTCTTAAATCTTTTTCCTCCTCTACGCAGGAGTAGCGTGTAAAATTTTGCATTTATCGATGTTAAATCTCATTTGCCATGTGACTGACCAATCAACGATTTTATTCAGATCTTCCTGGATTTTACCTCTATCTTCGTCATTAATCGCACTACCACCCAGCTTCGTGTCATCCGCAAACTTTGAAACTGTACTGACTAGGTCGACATCTAAATCGTTAACATATTCAGTATAAGAAAAAGCAAGGGGCCCAATACAGAACCCTGAGGAACGCCACTCGCTACATTAGCCCAACACGACTCCGCTCCATCAACGACTACCCTCTGTTTCCTGCACCGCAACCACTCTTCTATTCAATTTATTACTACACCCCTGATTCCATGAGCCTTAGTTTTTTCAATGAGTCTTTTGTGCGTTACAGTGTCAAACGCTTTTTGAAAATCTAAATGCACTACATGAACCGCCCGATGACTATCGTAAACGTCAACCACGATGTGAAAAAATTCTAAAAGATTAGTTAAGCAAGATTTGTTTCGCCTAAAACCGTGCTACGTATTTCTAACTAAGTTATGCAATTCTAAGTGTTCGACTATACGATCCCTAATTATTGATTCCAGTAGCTTACTTACAACAGACCTTAAACTCATTGGCCTATAATTTCCCGCCGCACCTTTATCGCCTTTCTTAAGATAGGTGTTACGTTTGCTAACTTGAAATTATCTGGTACGCATCCCTCAGAAATAGACACATTAAAAATCTTTGTTAGCGGCACAACAATACTATCTTTTAATTCTTTTAGTTGTATGGAATATATGAAATCCGGCCTCGGTAACTTACGCATTTTCATTTTATCAATATAGCGCATTACCTTCCCTTCACTAACCACAATATTATCCAAAATATTACCATTATCAAAAGGTATTATGTCTATGACGGTAGGGATACTCGTTACATCTTCCATAGTAAAAACTGACGTAAAAAATTCGTTTGACAAGGTAGCCATTTCCTTGTTTTCAGAAACTAGCTCTCCGTTAACATTTTTCAACGGCCCCAAGACACTTTTTACTGGATTTCTATTGTTGATGTATTGAAAAAATCGCTTGGTTTTTTTTTACCGTCACGAGCTATGGAGATTTCAAATTCGCGATTGGACTTTTTTATTACACTTTTCGCTTCACGCCTTAGAGATATGTAGTTGTTTCGTACCACAAATTGTCTTTATCGCATTTATGTAGCCTATAAGCCCTATCCCTACTCTTTATAATGTCTCCTACTCTAGAAGTAAACCACAAGGGCTTGTTGTTTACTTTCGCACGCTTTATTTTGTACGGTACACATTCCTTATTTATAGTCCTAAATACTGTTTCAAACGATTCCCACATTAGTTTTGCGTTGGAGATCCCCATTACGTTTTCCCAATTGACGTGTGACAATTTATTTCGAAATTTACAAAAGTTTGCATGCTGGAAGTTAGGAATTTTAGTCGAGTTAGCTGGTTTCGAGTGACTTACTGAGAGGACAAACTCTACCATATTGTGATCGTTATTGCTTAACGGTTCTATTACTTGAAGATCAGTGAAAAAATTCTAAAAGATTAGTTAAGCAAGATTTGTTTCGCCTAAAACCGTGCTGCGTATTTCTAACTAAGTTATGCAATTCTAAGTGTTCGACTATACGATCCCTAATTATTGATTCCAGTAGCTTACTTACAACAGACCTTAAACTCATTGGCCTATAATTTCCCGCCGCACCTTTATCGCCTTTCTTAAAGATAGGTGTTACGTTTGCTAACTTGAAATTATCTGGTACGCATCCCTCAGAAATAGACACATTAAAAATCTTTGTTAGCGGCACAACAATACTATCTTTTAATTCTTTTAGTTGTATGGAATATATGAAATCCGGCCTCGGTGACTTACGTATTTTCATTTTATCAATATAGCGCATTACCTTCCCTTCACTAACCACAATATTATCCAAAATATTACCATTATCAAAAGGTATTATGTCTATGACGGTAGGGATACTCGTTACATCTTCCATAGTAAAAACTGACGTAAAAAATTCGTTTGACAAGGTAGCCATTTCCTTGTTTTCAGAAACTAGCTCTCCGTTAACATTTTTCAACGGCCCCAAGACACTTTTTACTGGATTTCTATTGTTGATGTATTGAAAAAATCGCTTGGTTTTTTTTTTACCGTCACGAGCTATGGAGATTTCAAATTCGCGATTGGACTTTTTTATTACACTTTTCGCTTCACGCCTTAGAGATATGTAGTTGTTTCGTAACCACAAATTGTCTTTATCGCATTTATGTAGCCTATAAGCCCTATCCCTACTCTTTATAATGTCTCCTACTCTAGAAGTAAACCACAAGGGCTTGTTGTTTACTTTCGCACGCTTTATTTTGTACGGTACACATTCCTTATTTATAGTCCTAAATACTGTTTCAAACGATTCCCACATTAGTTTTGCGTTGGAGATCCCCATTACGTTTTCCCAATTGACGTGTGACAATTTATTTCGAAATTTACAAAAGTTTGCATGCTGGAAGTTAGGAATTTTAGTCGAGTTAGCTGGTTTCGAGTGACTTACTGAGAGGACAAACTCTACCATATTGTGATCGTTATTGCTTAACGGTTCTATTACTTGAAGATCAGTGATTAGCCTATCTTCCGTAGTTATTACTAAGTCTAAAATACTGTCCAACCTCGTAGGTTCCCCAACCTTTTGAATAAGAAAGCTTTCCTCGGGAAAATTAACTAAAGATTACCTTCCGCGTCTCCCTGCATTGTATCGTATTTCACGTTGGCGCAATTAAAGTCACCCATAACTAAAGCCTGCTCACTACCTATTATTCTCTTTAGTTCACGATATAACGCTCCATCCGTATCAGCAGTTTCATTAGGGGGCTTATATATAACCGCAACAAGAAGTTTGAAATCGTTCAATTTAAGTTCTGCTATAGTCGAATCTATCGGTTCTAGAATTGTGTGCTTTACTTCTATGACGTTCGCAATATTATCTCTGATATACAACATAACACTGCCTCTTCGCCTACCTATTCTGTTTTTAACAAAAAGTCTATAACCTCTAATTTGATACTCCCCTACAAAGTCACGTGTTTCAGTGCTAAGCCCGATTCATTTATCGCAATTAAATCATAGTCATTACAAGTAATTAAAGAAAAAAATTCGTTTATTTTATTTCGTAGGCTACGAGCATTTAAGGATAGAATCTTCAAATTGTTTGTAATTGCGACACCTTCGCGAGCGCAGGGGAAATTTGTGGAAATTACGCTGGAACCGTTCGAGTTACGGCAGCCTGAAAAGAAGAGACAGTATTATGAAATAGTCTTCCTAAGCGCACAGCTCCAACGTCATTAAGATGAAGTCCATCTCCGAGGAACAAGTCCCTCCTGCCATAGAAACTGTTCCAAAAATTTGCAAAATGCACTCCTTCCTGTTGGCAGAGACTTTAGGTTATTGTTGATATAGGTCGCCTTGCTGTATTAATCGCTACGTTGGATAATTCGAGGAAGTATACCTGTTAAAACAATCTTATTAGTTTTTTCCTTTAGTCGCTCTAGTAAGTCGCTGTACCTAGCCAGCAGTTCTTTCGATCTAGAATTTAAAACGTTATTAGTACCGACATGAATAACATTCTTTGTGTCCTCAGAGGTACCGTCTGTAAAATGGTCAACACTCTTAGTTATATCCTCCACCCTTACACCAGGGTAGCAGTAACGACGCCTCCGACGAGCGTTTCTCCCACACAATTCCTCGAGCTGCCCTCGAACAATGGAATCGCCAACGAGTCGTATTTCCGGTTCATCAGCATCTTCGAAACCTAAAACAGAAAACTTATTATTTGTTATTACTGGTTGACAAGTCTTAGGTTTTCTCAATGGGGCTCCATTACGCACTCGAACGAAGGGTTGTGAACTAGAGGAAGAGAGAGGGCTATTAGTACTATTTATATTATTAGTAGAAACTGAGGCAGGAGGGGTCTTTCAATAACGGTATGTAAATCCACTGTTTTGAATTTATAGCGGATAACCCACAGTACTTTTTTAATGTGTGTTATTAATAATGACCTTTTGAGGCGTTATCTACCTGGCTAAGCTCACTTTGAAGAATAATCCATCGGAGTTTTTAGACAAGCCATGGCTCCAGAAGGACGCAACGAACACTTGTATATGGAATTTATCGATAAGAAATCTGGTACTGACTCTCAAAGAGTGCGTACAGCGAAGCGTAAATTTTAATCCCCAATCAGCATTTTCTCTATCTCTCGCATTTTCTTTTAATTTCTCTCCTATACAAATGAAGTAAAAAAATTTCAAATAACTTTACTAAAAATGCAATCTCAATAAAGTATAGTTTTGGATTTAAGGAAAACGACATTCAGAATTTCATTTTAAGAAAGTTACTTTTCTCTAGATTTTAATCTGAATTTTCTACATAATCATAAATGTATCCTTAAATTAATGTTAAAATTTATAGTCTTACCGATGCATGCGCATTAGACACACACACACACACACACACACAGTGCTGTAACACCGCTCCCCGTCGATCAGTGAGTTTTAAGCGGCATTGGCTCTGAGCTGTAGTTGTATGGCGGATCCACAGAGCACAGACTTTTAAAAATGGAAGCGAATACACTCCAGAGAATAATGAATCGAATAAGTCGGGGTGCTGTATACATACCGCTAAGTTCATATGACAAAGCATCGATGGTGTAGTGGTTAGCGTCGCCGATTACAAATCCACCGGTCCCGGTATCGAGACACGATGAGAGCAGACGGCGCGCAGCAAAACCCAGCCGTTCATCCTTCCACACAATTGGTTGGTAGATAAATGGGTACCCTGGGTGGTCTGGCGGTTAAGACGCCGGGGTGCTGGTGGAGCATGGTCCTGGATTCCACGTTAACAATTCGGTCGTAAGCTAACCAAAAGTTTATTTATATATAAATTCTAATTCACATTCTCTCTCTCTCTCTCTCTCCTCTCTCTCTCTCTCTCTGAATGAATGAAATTAGGGCATTTATGCGAGACAAGAAAACTCAGGACAAATAAAGATAAATATGTAATTGACGTTAATAACATTCTTTCTTTTTAAAGTTGTTTTTCTTTGTAATTAGTATAACAAAGCGAAATAGATAAATATCTGGTATCGGTCACTAAGTACTTTCAGAAGAGGCCTTCATTTGATTAAACTCATCCACGATTCCATTAACAAATTCAAATAATCAAAATCGTTGCATATTTCATAGAAAAATACCTTAATTAATTTAGCTTAAAGGTTAGGTAAATTAAGTTAGGTTAACGGATTAGCACACAATATATCAAGCCAAGTTACACACTAACTCCGGTACGTACTCATTTTGTATTGTAAATGACACCTCACCAGCTAGGCCTATGATTTCGTAGTTGAAACTCTTCCACGTAATACTGGTATGCCTAGCGTACGTTGGATTAAGAATAAGTGGTCTCAGAATTACGAAGTTTATTTTCAACATTTTTAAATGTGCATAAAATTGCTTTATAGCAAGTGAGGGCCGAACACAAGCATATTAGCTAATGATTTTCCCAGTGGTAAAATTCACTAAATTTTGCCTATAGAAAGCTGTAATCATTTTATTCATGAAGCCGATGACGTTAAAGGGCGTTCATTAAAGTGACTAAACACACACACACACACACACACCAGAAACATACCGTATATTCTAACGCTTAAACATTATTATTAAAAATTTAAATTAAACATCTGATTCTTATCTACAGTTAATTACGCAACAGTACATTTCTCTCTCTCTCTCACACACATACACACACACTAGAGCATATCGTATAATATACTATGTTAATTGGAATTACCCGTTTGATAACTTAAGCGATCTAATCATCTAATGACCGAGCAATAACTACATTTGGAGAATGTGGCGACTATTTTTCTAAACGCATTCCATGAAGGCCATATTATTCAGTCAGATTAACTTAACCCTTTACGCTTTACTGCATGAATTTTTGTAGGGTTAAGTTATGAATGCGTGTATTTGAAATGTTACAAATTTGTCGGTTTATGCAGTAAAGGGAATTTTGTACGTATACATATATTTTGCAGTTTTACAGTTACTATAAATCAGTGGTGGCCAACCGCGGCGCATTGCGCCAAAGGTGGCGCATCAAGTACTTTGAAGTGGCGCATCGAGGTCATTAAGGTAAATATTTTTCACATTATATTTCTATTTAAGGTAAATATTATATTATATTTTATTAGTAATTTTTTCACAAATTTTTTTTTGGCGCATCCGAATTAAACCTAACCTAAAAATGGCACGCATCAAAATATGGTTGGCCACCACTGCGTATAGATTCTTGTAAAGGTTTCACTGCTTTACGAAGCACTACCGCCCATTCAGGGTACGAGCAGCTCGCAGTATCACAAATAAAGTATTCACACCTCATCTTCTGAACAAGAAGTCGGGCCAAATATTATTGTCAATACTTTATTTATCTGATCCAAAGGTAACCTAAACTAGCCTAATCTAAACGCCTAAGAAAGACCCTAATACGAAAGAATATAAGCGGGAATGCAACTTCATATAAAATCTAGCTTTTTTAAAAATTCTCTTTTCGGCCTATGATACCCCGTTGCCGCTCGAGGCTGCCGATGAAATTTCTTCTAACCACTACTAACTAGCAGGGCCGGCTCAAGGTACCGGCAACTCGGGCAGTTGCCCGGGGCGCCACGTGCTAAGGGGCGCCACGTCATGTGTTTGGGATCTTCCAAATACAAAGGGAAAAATAGAAAAATAAATAAATAAAATGAAATAAAAGAGTCAAATGTGAAAATTTCCTGATGTGGAGTAAAATTTTCAGGGATTATGACATTATATTAGCCAATAGCATTAGTACCAGACTACCAGTAAAGCTAAGGTCAGCTTGGCCCGACATGGGATGACATGTCACATGGGTTGATGTGGCCGCGTAGGTGAGCGTTGAGCACAAATTACATACGCCTGGCAGCGCTGCCATCCTTTAATATCTCATCAGTGTTGCCACTTTGTGCAATTTTTACATTTTTTTGTGGATTTACCTCAGACAAAAGTGGCAACACTGTGTCTCATATTTTCATACATGGTTCTATTTTGAGAATGTTTAGTTGTACTTTGAGTGAATATCGTTAATTGTAATAAACTCTTTATTCCTACATTTGTAGTTTTTCCTCATTGTGAACAAATTTTAAAATTATACTTGTATGGGTGCCAAAGTTCAGCTTGCCCGGGGCGCCAGCAACCCTAGGGCCGCTCCTGCTAACTAGGATTAGTTTTACGAGTCCAGAAAGCGCTCTTGTAGCATGATTTAGTAAATAGGCATTCATCATATATGGGTTATATCAGTTTTCTATAAATTAAATGCTATATATATATACACGACACAACTTTGATAAGAAAAACACCATCAGCTAATTTCTGTTTTATTAGTAAAATAGGACGATGCAGGAAGGGTTTTCTTACAGGGTAAATAAACTAATTAATTATTTAGCATGTATTTAAAAAACAACCGGAGAAAATCGATCACAATAACAAACCATCAGAAATAATTTTCGAAAATATCTGGAGACAGTGCCTCAATCTCATCTTCTTCACCGATAGTGCAGTAGCTTAGACCCTGATTTTTGAAGTAAGTGGACATTCTGGACAAAAGCACCAAACTTGGCTCAAATGTTGTTCAGGACCTTAGCTACCAATTTTTCCCCGGAACCAAGACGCACAACCCTATCTTGGCTGCCATTTTGGAAATCCAAGATGGCTGCCAGCTAGAAATCAACAAACTATTGTGAGGAGTAATTGTAAATAAATAGTCCCTAAACCTACATATTTCGATGCCAGGATTGCTATAAAATAATCAGAATTACCCTTAAATGTTTATTTAATGTAAAATATTTAATAATATAACTATATATGTGCTTTTCTGTTTTGCAGGTGATTTGTGAACATGGATTGGAGCAAATGCATGGTTTGTCAAGAGAGCAAAGGTGAGACTCTTAAATGTCCACTCAATGCTGTGAGTGGTAAAAAAACTGAAGCATATGCAACATTTATGGAGAATGTCAACGCATTCAAGAATCTTGGAAGACTACCAGTTCCTCTTCTTTTCAATGAAGAGGTGACTGTTGAAGATCTGGTTCAGAATAAAGCTGTGTGGCACAAGTCATGCCATGTTAAATTTAGTAAAGAAAAGCTTGAAAGGGCTACAAAAAAGAGAGAAAGGGCGGATGAAGGTGAAACCAGTTCATCTACGGGGAAGCGGGTTCAGCGGCATCCTATGGACAAAGCAACTTGTGTGTTTTGTCAACAAACACATGGGCATCTTCACGAATTCAGTACATTTGGCGCTGACGTCAATTTACGAATGATGGCTACAGAACTCAGTGACACAGAACCAATGTCTAGAATAGGAGGTGGTGATCTCATGGCCATTGAAGCCAAGTATCATCTGCAATGCTTGACATTTTATCGGAACCGTTACCGCTCACTTTTGAGACAAAAACAGAGCAAGGAAGAAGGCTATGAAGAAAACTTGATGAAAGCAAAGGCAATAGTTGAGGTCGTTAATCATGTAGAAAATTGCGTGGAAGAAGGAATCTTTCAAATGAAGTTTTCTGTGCTATTTGATCTGTATCAAAAAAGACTTCGGGACTTAGGTATTAATAAGGAAATGAACAGAGGACGATTCAGAGAGAAGATTCTGGAGTATTTCCCATATGCCCAGGAAGTGAGTGATGGCAAGAACAAAATCTTAGTTTTTCAGCAGGGAATTCAGGAAATGCTCAGAGAGACAAATAGACAGAATTTTGAAGGAGCGTCAACTTTACTGGATTCAAGTTTGCAGGTGCCTTTCCATCTGGTTGTCAACAGGAATCGGTACCTACAACCTTGAAAACCCTTATATCTATGATCACAAATGGTGCTGACGTGAAGGACCAAACACCAGAAGACTCCCCTGCAACTCTCACTGTCTCGCAACTTATCCTTTTTAATTTTAGGAACAAGCATACATCATCATCTAAGGTTCGCCATTCTTTGGAAAGAGAACCACCATTGCCTCTGTATCTTGGTCTGAAAATTCATACTGAAATTCGGTCAAAATCATTAATTACACAACTATATGAATTGGGTCTCAGTGTGAGTTATGACCGAATTCTTCAAGTCGAAAGCCAACTTGCAACAGCAGTGTGCCAGAACTTCAAGACCAAAGGAGTGGTTGTACCAGCTCAGTTTCGTCATGGACCATTTATTGTTGGGGCACTTGACAATCTGGATTACAACCCATCTAGTACAACTGCCGTTGGATCATTTCATGGTACAGGGATTAGTCTGTTTCAGTTCCCAACTGTCTCAAACTGTGGAACCAAACAAGGTGATCTTGTGCTACCTTCTCTAGGTTCAAAGGACTTGGAGTTACTCATGTCCTACTCAATTGTACCAGCTGTTGCAATGGACAAAACCAAGGTAGAAGTCCTGAAGTTGTCTAATGTGTCTGACCCTATTGAGGGACACTACCATGAAGCATGTTTCCAGGAAAAGGAGTGGATGAAAGAAGCGTTCAGGATCTTGGAGAAAGACACGATAGGGAAGGGTGATGTTATATCATGGTCAGCATACCACGCTACAAGGCAAGAACAAGATGAAGATCAAATGAAAACCCTTTCCTACCTCCTTCCCTTATTCCATGAAAAGGCCGCTACTCCAGCGATGATCAAGCATGGAATGAATGTTGTTCGGTCTGCTACTGAATTCCTTAACCCCGGGCAAATACCAGTTGTTGCATTCGATGCACCCCTATATGCCCTTGGTAAATTCATTCAGTGGAAGTGGCCAGACACCCACGGAGAAGACAAGGTCATCGTCATGTTTGGAGGTCTACATACAGAGATGGCCATGTGGAGAACGTATGGAGATTATCTAGAGGGATCTGGGTGGACAAATGCCTTGACACAAGCAGGCATTGCTTCGGCAGGAACTGTTGACTCATTTCTTAAAGCCTCTCATCTTACAAGAACCAGACATGCTCACCAGGTAACAGCTTTGACATTGGCAAAGCTGCAGCATGAAGCCTTTATGGAAACTGTTGGTCCCTATGATGACAAGACAAAGGAAGAGTGGAAGAAGAAGATGGTTCAGGTCAGTCCAACATTCCAATACTGGGAGACAATTCTTCAGATGGAGATAGACGGCCTCATATTCATACGATCACATCGTGCAGGAGACTTTCCATTGTATGTAGAAAGCTTGAAGAAAGTAGTTCCCTGGTTCTTTGCTCTTGACCACCAGAATTACGCACGTTGGCTTCCACTCCACATCCGGGACATGAAGAATCTCCCTCAGCCAGTTATGAATGAGTTTTCACGAAATGGACACTGGGTAGTACACAAGACCAAGAAGAGATTCTCAGCCATGCCTTTAGACCAAGCGCATGAACAAAACAATGAGAAAGTCAAAGGTTCAGGAGGCGCGGTGGGTCTGACTGAGAATCCAGTGGCATTCAAGAAGTGGATGGTAGCAGGGCCAGAACAAGCCAGATTGATTACTGAATATGAAGACGAAAACCTTCCAGAAACTGAAGACAACAACTTCCACCACGAAGAAGGACTATCTACACAGAGAAGATTCAAGGATCATGTTTCTAATCTCGTTGAAGTCTTCCGTGATATGGGAAATCCATTTTGTGATAATGGGAATGAGTTACTGGCCTTAGACACAAGGAATGTCATGGATGAATCTGTGGTCCATACAGTGAGAACTATAAAGGATTTGGGTAAGGAGCAATATAGCCGATACTACAAAGAAGTTGTCACAGATTGTACAAGGTCAATTCATGCACCGATCAAGAAGAACTCGCTTGCCCTCTTCAGATGTCCTCAGCCGAAATCTCAGGTACGGAATGTTGGGGGAATCCAACTACTGAAGAACGATGTTGCTCTATTCTCTCATCTGTATATTGTTATGCAACATCGGCATAGTGACATGGATGCATTCTTCCAACACGAGAATCACCCTTTCCTTCTTCCCTATCTGATGGTGGGAAATTGCGGTTTGGGAAAAAGTCTGACCTACTGAAAATCATTACATTTGAAAACAAGGACAACCCTCCAGATCCTTTTGATGTGAAACTTCTTGATGGAGCTGCCATCGTCCATTTGCTGTCTACTGCAGGTGTTACCAACTTTGAAGAGTATGCAGATCGTGTATTCGTCCCTCATCTCATCAAACAGTTAGAAACTTGCCAGCGAATTGACATCGTCTGGGATACCTACACTGCAAGCACCTTAAAAGAGACTACCAGAGAAAAACGGGGAAAAGGAATCAGAAGAAAGGTTGAAGGAAAAACCAAATTACCCCTAAATTGGCATGACTTCCTTCGAGACTCTAGAAACAAGCAAGAACTGTTCGCTTTCCTATCAGACAAGGTTGCTGCAATGGAAGTTCCTAACAACAAAGAAGTGTTATTACATCAGGACCTGAAGTCATCATCAATGGGGCCGACCGCACAATGCCAAGATGCGACCATGAGGAGGCAGACACTAGACTGTTCATTCATCTTCAAGATGCAATAAAGGAAGGGCACATTAACTGCATGATCAGAACTGTAGACACGGATGTTATTGTCATTCTAATAGGAAAATTCCATCACTTGACGTCCATAAGATCTGAAGTAAATATTTGGGTTGGTTTTGGCACTGGGAAAAACTTCACTTACCATCATATTAACACAATCTGTGCCTCTTTGGGTGAAGAGAGATGCACATCCCTACCACTGTTTCACTGCTTCACGGGATGTGATACAACATCATCCTTTTACGGAAGGGGCAAGAATACGGCATGGGCAGCATGGCACCATTACCCTGAGGTAACACAAGCATTCACATTCATGGCACGAAATCCATTTGCAGATGTTGACGCCGAAACTCCCCACTTCAAGCTTCTTGAACGGTACACAGTTGTCCTCTATGACAACACCAGTGACATTGAACGTGTAGATGAGGCAAGAAAGGTCATGTTCTGTCAGAAGGGAAAAGCTATGGAGACTATCCCACCAACTCAGGATGCTCTTCTCCAACACACCAGGAGGGTCACATACCAGGGAGGAATATGGTCGACCTGTGAGAGAAGTGAACAGAATCTTCCAACTCCTGAAGGATGGGGATGGACCTTTAGCGAAGAGTCCCAGTCATGGACACCAGTTTGGACCACAAGACCAGTAGCATCTAAAGCTTGCAGCGAATTGGTCAAATGCGGCTGCAAGAGCAAGAGTGGATGTGGCACCAGGTGTGCTTGCAAGAAGGCCAGGTGGAAGTGTACAGAACTGTGTAGCTGCAACTGTGCAGTTTAACATATAGCGTCGAGCGGGGTGAGTTGGGACAGTTCGGGACAGGGGGTGAGTTGGGACAGTAGGCATTGCAATGCTAAATGCCAAGATATTTCCATTTTATGGTGCCCATTTAATAGCCCTGCCCTTACTCTACAAATGTTGTTAATACAAGTTTTCTATAGAACCACGAATAATGCATGAAAATTGTGCAAATATGAAAGGGTAGCATTTTGACCTTTGTAGAATTTCATTTTTTAAAATGCACATATTTTGCCAATTTTCCTCTCCCACATTCAGTTATAGAGCTAAAGGTCTACTTTTTGGTGGGTGAAATCTTCAATTGTTATAGTTTCGTTGATTTTTCTTAAACATGGTTTTCTTGAACATGGTTTTTGTGTTAAAATATTCACGATTTTCACTGTATATGTTGTACGAAGTGTGATTTCTGCAGTAAACATACTTCTGATCAGCTTAAAAGTTGTTTTATTGATCTGATCATGCCAAAAAACATATAGTTTGATGCCAAACATGCCAAGGGAATTCTCTATTGAAACTTATATCAGAAATTCCATTTTGTCTATGGCGGCCATCTTGAAATCCAATATGGCGGCCAAGTAATGGTCTCTGAAGGTGGTTCCGGGGATATTTTTAATTGTTGGTCCAAAATATACAAGTAGGGAAAGTTTGGTGCTTTTGTCCGGATTGTCCACTTCAACTTGTTTAGCTGCCCTACTACGAAGAGGACTGTGGATACACTTGAGTTCGCTTATTCAAATCCCGAATCGATGCCTCTATGCATTGGGTGCGCATGACACTCGGGTAAAACGAATTCGCAAACATCGCAAACGTGGTGCTGCAACAGATCTCGGCGAGGCTAGGGGTTGTCCTCAGCTGACCATAGGATAGCGCTGTCTGTAGAGAAGTGTAGACTAGGTTCAGTGGAAGCACTGGGTGGAATAGGTGCCAACCTTACATCTACTTCAGTCCATGACCGGTCCACAGACCATGATCGGTCCACAGACAGGGGTGGCCGTCCGTCCATACTGTGTGCGGGCAATTCGATGAGATGCACATTGGAATATTCCAAACTGAAAAGCAGGAAAGGATAAGATGCACCTTATAGTACAATAATAATAATAATAATAATAAAGCTAATAACAATGACAGGCTAACTGCGCATGTGCGAGCAGCCCTCATAATATGAATGAAAGTTATATATATATTATATGTTAAACACAGACCGTGCATGGAACAAGGAACTCTTCTGGGAAAATTAAATCCACTATAGTCCGAATAAGTAATGGTAAATGACAAATACCATAGTTTTTCTTTTTCATGATGCAAGCCCGACGTGGGCAACGGGTCTCTCGCAAAGAGGTCCCATAAATATAGCTTCCCTCACCAGCTATCTGCAAAGCAGACAGGATCCAGCTTTGGGACATGGAACTAGGGAAAGCTAGATCCATGTCCCAAAGCTGGATCCTGTCTGCTTTGCAGATAGCTGGTGAGGGAAGCTATATTTATGGGACCTCTTTGCGAGAGACCCGTTGCCCACGTCGGGCTTGCATCATGAAAAAGAAAAACTATGGTATTTGTCATTTACCATTACTTATTCGGACTATAGTGGATTTAATTTTCCCAGAAGAGTTCCTTGTTCCATGCACGGTCTGTGTTTAACATATAAGTTTCTCAGGGAACCATTCTGAGTTTGTGTGTGTATATATATATATATGCATATAACTGCAATGACCACGCAGTATATAAATGAATAGAAACGAATAAGTGTTAAGGAAACGTTTTGCACACGAGGAGGAGAGATAACAAATAATGAAAAATGAGGCGAACCGCCCAGGATCGAACCCAGGGCCTTCCAATTGCCGGTTGGATGCTCTACCATTATGCTACGGACCTCACTCAATCACAAATCGAAATTCTCCCACATAGGGCAGAAACCAATGCCCTGAGAGGGCACCCTCGCAAATCGTGAATATGCGCATATAACTGCAATGACCACGCAGTATATAAATGAATAGAACGACATAAGTGTTAAGGAACGTTTTC
Organism: Bathynomus jamesi; assembly: GCA_023014485.1. Lineage (NCBI taxonomy): Eukaryota > Metazoa > Arthropoda > Malacostraca > Isopoda > Cirolanidae > Bathynomus > Bathynomus jamesi. The sequence goes on along the minus strand of JAJOZX010010329.1, from coordinate 122,650 downwards.
TGCACACGAGGAGGATAGATAACAAATACTGAAAAATGAGGCGAACCGCGAGGAATCGAACCCAGGGCCTTCCAATTGCCGGTTGGAATGCTCGACCATTATGCTACGGACCTCACTCAATCACAAATCGAAATTCTCCCACATAGGTCAGAAACCAATGCCCTGAGAGGGCACCCTCGCAAATCGTGAATATGCGCATATAACTGCAATGACCACGCAGTATATAAATGAATAGAAACGACATAAGTGTTAAGGGAACGTTTCTGCACACGAGGAGGAGAGATAACAAATAATGAAAAATGAGGCGAACCGCCCAGGAATCGAACCAGGGCCTTCCAATTGCGGTGGATGCTCTACCATTATGCTACGGACCTCACTCAATCACAAATCGAAATTCTCCACAAAGGGCAGAAACCAATGCCCTGAGAGGGCAACCCTCGCAAATCGTGAATATGCGCATATAACTGCAATGACGCACGCAGAAACGTTCCTTAACACTTATGTCGTTTCTATTCATTTATATACTGGTGTGGTCATTGCAGTTATATGCGCATATTCACGATTTGCGAGGTGCCCTCTCAGGGCATTGGTTTCTGCCCTATGTGGGAGAATTTCGATTTGTGATTGAGTGAGGTCCGTAGCATAATGGTAGAGCATCCAACCGGCAATTGGAAGGCCCTGGGTTCGATTCCTGGGCGGTTCGCCTCATTTTTCATTATTCGTTATCTCTCCTCCTCGTGTTGCAGAGACGTTCCTTAACACTTATGTCGTTTCTATTCATATATATATATATATATATATATGCATATATAATTATATATATATTCTATATATGCATATATATTATAATATATAATATAATATATGCATATATATTATATATATATATATATATATAATATATATATATATATATATGCATATATATTAATATATATATATATTATATATATATATGTTTACCGTAATCTTTTTCTAGGGTGTGTCCTGCAGGCGGTCCAGCCACAGCATCAATATCAATCAGTAGCTCTGGCGCAGCATGTTCGTTAATCGGGGATGAAGCGCAAGGGCTGTGTTCAGCCAGCCAGTTGACGAAAGCACAGAACCTGAAGTAAGTCTTACAGCCATGGTAATAACAACAACAATAATAATATTAATGGTCCAGGCTAACTGCATGTGCGAGCAGCCGTCATAATCGGAATAAAAGTTTTATGTATGTATATATATATATATATATATATATATGTTTACTGTAATATTTTCTAGGGGTGTCCCTGCAGACGGTCCAGCCACAGCATCAATATCAATCAGTAGCTCTGGCGCAGCATGCTCATTAATCGGGGATGAAGCGCGAGGGGCTGTGTCCAGCCAGCCAATTGGCGAAGGCACAGACCTGAAGTAAACAGTCTACAGCCAATGGAAATAACAACAATAATAATATTAATGGTGTTAATAACATAGGTATTCATAAGCAGCCGCCACAGTGAGAATGGTGTGCAAAATCCACACACACACACACACACACACACGCCTCGCAGGATTCCTTCTGCAGTGCTCCGCCTCAGATGTCACTACATCTCCACCATCGTTTGATTCGCTGTGGACTGTGTACTTGCTATTGCCACTGACGTCTGCAACATAACCGTCTTCGTCCACGCTACTAGATGATCTAAAATAAAAACATACCGAATATTTTCGTTTTACTCGCTAAGTTCAAAACTAATTAAAATTCTGGGTATTTCCAACTATATCAAGTTGCGTTGGGGATTTAAATAAATATAGGTCGTTAGCAAGTATGCAAATTAGATAACAAGATTTAATATTTTTTAAATTTACTTTTTAAATTCTAAACTGATTTGCGTGCAAAATGCATCAAAAAACATACACATCTGTTGAAATCACAATAGAACTATATGAATAACCCCCACAAGCTGTCTTTGCTAATTAGTATCACAAAACTTCACAAATGTTTTACAGAAGTCTATAAACCCCTCGTTAAGGGGATAGGAGTCCTAACTAACCAAATAAAAATAATACAACCCACTTCTCATGGCCTCCACTGTCACGGTATTCGGACATATTAAGTTCTTTTCAAAATAGTTAAACGTGTGTTGGGACTGATTGTATAGTAACTTTCAATGAACTGATCCAGTAAACTGCTGTCAAATACACGAACGCAACCTCCCATCATATATATATATATATATTATATTATATTAGTGGTGGACCGGATGTCAGTTTTTCAACATCTGCGGATGCGGATGCGAATTTTTTATTTCATATCCGCGGATGCGGATGTGGATATTTAGTTAATCTATCAATATAATATAGAATTATGAATATATACAATTTTTCAAATTCGTGATATTACTATTATGGCAGGCAATGCATAGAATTAAAATTAATATTAATGTTTTCATTATGATAAAAATAATAACTTTCTCAAGAGTTTCAGCCAAAGAAAATTCAATGAAACAAGTTTCATTCAATTTTCTGTGTTATCAGGTATTTATATTTTGAGTTCACATATTTGTTTGTGCATTAATAATTAATACTTTACATGAAATGTGCATGACTGGGCCTTATAAGCTACTTTATATGCTAATTTAATTGTAAATTGCATAATTTATTAGAGGTAATACCCGCATAACATCCGCAGTCAGAAGTGCGGATGCGGATGTTAAAAATGATGCGGATATCCGGTCCACCACTAATATATATATATATACGGGGTGATGTATATGCACACCCCGAGGGAGAGCGCGAAATCTGATAAATGGCATAAAGCCGTATTCCTGGGGTCCTCTACAGTATATGCACGCCGCACGGCCCGTTGAAAGAGATCTGATCGACTTATATATATATATATATATATATATATATATATATATAAACACACACAACTGTGTCCTACTGTTGCCCCGAGGGGAGTTTGAAGGTTGATAAGAGACTTGTAGCATCGCTGCTGAACTGTCTGCGCAAAGTATCAGTCTAGTTAAGAGTCACCATCATCAGAGTGTAAGGTCGTTGCTTAATAAAGACTCTCATTTCCACGGCTGGTGAGTATAACGGTAACTAGGTTGTATGGCATGCATCGTCAGGTTAGTAATAGCTTCATCAGATTCATCCAAAATACGCGTATTGAATAAAAGAGCTACTTTCGTCTTTTTCCAAATTGTAAGTAAAATATTTCTAAGCGTAAAATAAGTTTATAATCAGTGTTAATTATTTACTGTTGCTGAGTTCATTAACATTCAACTACACAGACGGTTGTAATTATACAAATTAGCTTCTAGAGCGCGATTGAGTATTCAATTAAAGTTAGATCCTATTCATATTTTCTCTTTTTAAAATAGAGATTAGACTAATATCCAGGCACCATTTAATTATACCATTATATATTATATATATATATATATATTATATATATATATATATATATATATATATAATATATATATATTATATTGTGCATATTTAAAGTTAAGAGCCGTATTCATATTTTCTCTTTTTAAATATAATTTAAGCTAATACCCACGCAACAATTAATTATACCATTATTTATATATATATATATATATATATATGATGAATAAAACCACGAAGGAAAGGAAACACAAAATGGTGCTCAAGCGCTTTCGTCTAATGATATCCTCAGGAACACTGAAGTACATAAAAAGGTTACAGCCTATATATAGGTTACAGAAAGAAAAAAGAAAAAATAAATAACATACATACACACACACACACATATATATATATACACTACATACATATCTATATATACAAATACATACATACATACATACATACATATATATATGCAATAAACAGAGAAGTAAAAATAAAAAATTAAAAATTAAAACCTTAAAGGATTACCAGTGAGGCGTACAGATTTGTAAGGAAAAATATCGATTTTTAGCACAAGATCAAATGGATTATAAAAATACAAATTTATACTGGAACTCTGCCCGGGTTTTTAACACACTGCTGCCTATGGTCAGGTTTCGATATATATAAAAAAATAAAATGCAAATTAAAAGTTAATAAAGTAGCAGACAAGTTTAACCAAAGATTAATGTTTTACCCTTCTTATCTAAATCTGTTTTAAAGGAATTCAAAATAACAGGATCGAGTTGAAAAAGACCTTTGCTTATGTTGAAGTTATTTGAAAGTTGGATAATGGCAGACTCAAGAATATTTCTATTAACAATGTTGCTTGAATGGAATAAACTGAAGCATTATTCCAATCAATACAGTGGGCTAACTCTGACAAATGGACAAAAGGGCACTGGACAACTGTCCTGTTCTAACGGAATATTGATGCTGTTTTATACGTGTGTGCAAATCCTTTCCCGTCTGACCTATGTAAAAGGAATCACATTGTTTACAGCCAATTTTATAGATAATGCCTGATTATTGGTAGGGCTATTTTTTATTATGATATTTTTCACAATATTGTTATATGAAAATACTACATTAATATCCAAAAGTTTAAGTACATTAGCAATGCCTAAAAAGCCCGGGAAAAATGGAAGTACTAAAATATTTTTTGACAAAGTACGAGTGTTAATATTGACACGATAAAGTTCGTTTTGCCTTGTTGAGACAAGATTCCATAAACGCAGATGGATAACACAAATCACTTCCAATACCGTTGATTTTTTCCAATTCGGCATCGATATATTCCGGACTGGCGATCCTAAGGGCGCGGAGAAACATTGATGAAAATATGGCCTTCTTAGTGGGGGTATCATGTCCCGAGTAAAAGTGTACATAGGGAAAGCCCAGGTTTTAAGTTTAGTATCTATCGGAAAACGACAAACAATTTGTCCTACGTACACTTTTACTCGGGACATGATACCCCACTAAGAAGGCCATATTTTCATCAATGTTTCTCCGCGCCCTTAGGATCGCCAGTCCGGAATACATCGATGCCGAATTGGAAAAAATCAACGGTATTGGAAGTGATTTGTTATCCATCTGCGTTTATGGAATCTTGTCTCAACAAGGCAAAACGAACTTTCTATCGTGTCAATATTAACACTCGTACTTTGTCAAAAAATATTTTAGTACTTCCATTTTTCCGAGCTTTTTAGGCATTGCTAATGTACTTAAACTTTTGGATATTAATGTAGTATTTTCATATAACAATATTGTGAAAAATATCATAATAAAAAATGCCCTACCAATAATTCAGGCATTATCTATAAAATTGGCTGTAAACAATGTGATTCCTTTTACATAGGTCAGACGGGAAAGGATTTGCACACACGTATAAAACAGCATCAATATTCCGTTAGAACAGGACAGTTGTCCAGTGCCCTTTTTGTCCATTTGTCAGAGTTAGCCCACTGTATTGATTGGAATAATGCTTCAGTTTTATTCCATTCAAGCAACATTGTTAATAGAAATATTCTTGAGTCTGCCATTATCCAACTTTCAAATAACTTCAACATAAGCAAAGGTCTTTTTCAACTCGATCCTGTTATTTTGAATTCCTTTAAAACATTTAGATAAGAAGGGTAAAACATTAAATCTTTGGTAAACTTGTCTGCTACTTTATTAACTTTTAATTTGCATTTTATTTTTTTATATATATCGAAACCTGACCATAGGCAGCAGTGTGTTAAAACCCGGGCAGAGTTCCAGTATAAATTTGTATTTTTATAATCCATTTGATCTTGTGCTAAAATCGATATTTTTCCTTACAAATCTGTACGCCTCACTGTAATCCTTTAAGGTTTTAATTTTTTATTTTTATTTTTACTTCTCTGTTTATTGCATATATATATGTATGTATGTATGTATGTATGTATTTGTATATATAGATATGTATGTATGTGTATATATATATGTGTGTGTGTGTGTGTATGTTATTTATTTTTTTCTTTTTTTCTTTCTGTAACCTATATATAGGCTGTAACCTTTTTATGTACTTCAGTGTTCCTGAGGATGTCATTAGACGAAAGCGCTTGAGCACCATTTTGTGTTTCCTTTCCTTCGTGGTTTTATTCATCATAAATATTTTTCACGTGTTACTTTCGTGAAATAATTTTCATATATATATATATATATATATATATATATATATATTGTGCATATTTAAAGTTAAGACCCGTACTCATATTTCTCTTTTTTAAAATAGAATTTAAGCTAATACCCATGCAACAATTAATTATACCATTATATATAGTATATATATATATATATAATATATATAATATGTTGTGCATATTTAACATCATTTAACATGCGTCTGATATATTTATAGTTATACTTACTAGATGTGGTTATTGTCAGTACAATTGATCAACTCCACTTATCTGATTCACGTACGAGGAAACATACAAAGTGACTTATTTTCATTATTTTCATATGTAACTATATATTATATTAGATATTAGTTATAATCTCTTGAACGTTAAAATGTTTATCACAAATGGTTCTACGAATTTACTCATTATTTGTATTGCAGACTGTTTGATCATTACGATGCAGATACGGAAGAATCCGTCCCTAGGTAATAACCATGCATATTTATACGTGTGCAGGCCAGGTCTATTTCATACAGTTTATACATTCACTCTTCTCAACTTTTTCAGTACATCGACGTGCTGCTTCCCGGAGAACGCCATCTCCATTGACAGGATCTCAATTAGCTCTTGTGGCGAAGCTCGTTGCAACGCTCGACAAGGATTTTGGCGTCCTATTACAGTAAGTCCTCCTTACAACATGCACCTACAATGACCCGGGGTAGGCAAACTCAATAATTAATTAATATGTAAATGTAACCAGCCGAAATCTTATATGGAAACTTGTTCATGACATAATTCACTTTCCAGCAATATATCATGGATACCGACGCATATTTTGATTTCACAGTTCAGTACACTACTGAGGATTTGCTGTTCATTAACGCTATGGAGGCCCGTGAGTTCGAGAAGGACCCTTCATGGGTGCCTTCCATTAAATTCGCCTACAGTACCTCCGGCGACTATGAGTTCAAGTTCACGGCTGAGGATTTAGCACTGTTTGACGCAAATGAAGCGGAAGAAACGCAAAGGTGCCATTGCGTGCGTGCGTCATCGCGCAGCTCTCCTGACCTATCACACACTGGTTCTCAGGAGCTCTTCACCGATGTGCTACCAACACGAAAAATATTACCCAATCGACAGATGGTTCGTCTGCACAGGCATCTACGAGACCTCCCGATCCCTGCGAACGTGCATCCAACTTTGGGGACAATTCGGCCACGTCCCCGACTCATACATTACAAGTGACGTGAGTAGACTCTTACACCCTAACATGGTAATAATAATAATAATAATAATAATAAGAACAATAATACATTATACGAATTGTTATAGTCTTTAATCAGTGTTAGCATAAGTAATGTGGACGTTCTTCTTATAAAAGGTAGGAAATTACTAATTTTGCTTTTCCAGAGAGAAATATATATATTATATGTATATATATATATACATTTATAACTGCAAACACACAGTATAATTAACGTAAATAACGACGCTTTGTATAGGAGAATTATCCGCGCAAGATGAGAGCGAAAGAACGAAACAAATGAAAAAATGAGGTACCCACCCGGGAATCGAACCCGGATATTATATATATATATATATATATATAATTACGATGTGTACTCCACATTTGCGTGTAAAATAGCACGGTCGTTATTCGCTTAAAGCTTGATCAGGAATGTTTTACAACATGAAATATATCTGCACAACTTTATATAATATCTAATTTTGTATACTCATTGTACAGCGAGGCCCCCATAATTTGCCTAACCATAAGTGGGATGACAACCTGCAGGATTTTGTAATCAGCCCACCTAAAAGGAAAATAAAGGAAGTGTAGAATGTGCGTTCTCACAGATGTGTTAGGTGCATATATGTATAATGTGTGTGTGTGTGTTCCTTGGTTGTATATATAATAATGCATTTGTAGTGAATACTCTTATTTAGTTTCAAGTTAAATGTTAATTTTACCGTCTTGAATTTCGGAATAGTATAAATTCATTTTAAATTGTTACCCCATTATAATTCAATTGTGAACCACATTAATACTAATTTTATGTATACTATATTATTTTATTGTATGTAAACATAATTAATTATATATCACAATTGTCAGTTAATTATTTATATTCAAATATTTATTTTAATCTAATGCCATGTCCATTTTACAAATAAATAATAGAAAACCAAAGGTTATATTTCCACCTTTGGTACTGTCGCAGTTTCGCCTAACGGACTCAATACGGCTAGTGAGATAATCACTGGTTGGCACTTAACTAGCGGCAGTGCTTATGGCTACATCATCCAGGTTAACCTATACCGGATAGATGCGCTACGGTCCCAAGCCGTAGCTTGCCTAGGCCAACGACGACGACGTAACCCAACAATTGGTGACCCCGGAGCTGGTTACCCCTTTTACCCGAACGACTAGGATTAGACTGTAACGTCGTTCGTGCCCATCACCCCCTTCACCCGAACGACTAGACTAGACTGTAATGTCGTTCGTGCCATCACCCCCTTCACCCGAGCGACTAGGACCAGACTGTAATGTCGCTCGTGCCTCTGCCCCTCACCCTGCCCGTGCGCTCTGTGCCTGCGCTCGTCTCAACCTCCACTCCTTCGTTGGGAACTTGTCGTCTTGCTTGTACGTTAGCAAGCATAGGAGAAGATGCCTGACGACGCTGGTGCCATCTCCCACTTGAGCGTAAAGCTCCCGGTCTTCTGGCCGGGTGATCCATTTATTTGGTTCCACCAAGTGGAATCACAATTCAACTTGGGAAGGATCACCGCTAGCAGGACAAAATACGATCATGTTTTGTCCTCTCTACCAGCGAGCATCATCTCTGAAGTCCGTGTCGTCATCGTATCTACTTCCACGAGTGAGGACCCTACAACGATCTGAAGTCTGCCATCCTATGCCGCACCACTGTCTCCGAGCGTGAGAAACTACATCAGTTAATCTCAAAAGAAGAACTTGGAGACCGTAAGCCCACTCGAATGCTGAGGGCTATGCAGTGCGCTCTAGGCGAACGCGCACAAATCTTCGATAAGACATCTTTAGACAGTTGTTCTTGCAGAAACTTCCTCCATCAGCTCAGCGTGTCTTGGCCACTATGGATCCTGCTACTCCAGTTGATAAACTAGCAGAAACTGCCGACAAAGTAGTGAGATTGACACAGCTCCGGTCAACAACGTGAACACACAATCGGAACTGGAATTGAAAGTGGAAGAGTTAAGTCAACAACTCAACCACGTTTGTTCTCTGCTACAAAATCAACGGCAAAGAAGCCATTCTCGGTCAAGATTTACGAAGAGGCATCGTTCGAGTTCCGGGAAGATCTGCTTCTACCACGCCAAATTTGAAAGAAGGCTAGGAAGTGCATCTCCCCTTGCAATTTTTCGTCGGAAAACCCCAGCAGCGAGTCCTAATGGCGTCTAGTACTCGCACTGCCAACCTGTTATTCATAAAGGACAGGAACTCTGGTGTCAATTTCTTGGTTGATACCGGAGCGTCAGTCAGTGTATTCCCTCAAAATCTGGTCATACGCACTCGGAATCTCCGCCTCTATACGCTGCTAACGGTTCACGCATACCCACGTACGGTACTCAGTCGCGTGAACTAAACTTGGGCCTTCACCGATCCTTCAAGTGGATTTTCATCTGTGCTCAAGTGCAGCATCCCATAATCGGCGCTGACTTCCTCCAGCATTTCAAACTCCTGGTGGATCTTGACAAGCGACGCTTATGCGACCAGGCCACACTGCTTTCTGTTCTTGCCAAACAGGTTGCCCTTCCGGACGCCTCGAACTCTGCACTTTCCCTCGTTTCCCCTAATTCCATGTACCAGTGCCTTTTCCAGCGATATCCAGGAATTCTTCAACCGATGCAGATGGGTGATACCATTAAGCACACCATTACCCATCACATTACAACAAAAGGTCCCCCTGTGTTTGCAAAACCCAGACGTCTTGCCCCGGACAAACTGAAAGCTGCCAAATCGGAATTCCAGCTTATGATGGATCTTGGGATAATAAGACCTTCCAAAAGCAGTTGGTCCTCTCCCCTACACCTGGTCCAGAAGAAGTCAGGAGACTGGAGACCATGTGGGGATTACCGGTTTTTGAATTCGACAACCATCCCGGACCGATATCCGGTACCAAATGTCCAAGACTTTACTTCTCTTCTCCACGGCAAATCTATCTTCAGTAAAATAGATCTCGTTAAGGCTTTCCACCACATTCCCGTAGAGCCTTCGGATATTCCCAAGACTGCAGTTTGTACACCATTTGGGTTATTCGAATTTGTGAAGATGCCGTTCGGGCTACGGAATGCTGCGCAAACCTTTCAGAGGTTTTATAGATGAGGTCACCAGAGGCTTAGACTTTGTTTATGCCTACATCGATGATTTGCTTGTGGCCAGCTCAACGGAAGAGGAACATAAGGAACATCTTTCACTCCTCTTTCACGCTTAGAACAATACGGTGTTACTATTAATGCATCTAAGTGTGTGTTTGCACAGCCAACCTTGGAATTTCTTGGTCACACGATTTCGCAGCACGGAATTACCCCCCTTCAGGACAAGTGTGAAGTGATAAAAATTACCCTATGCCAAATAATCAGCGTGAGTTACGTCGGTTTCTAGGTTTGGTAAATTATTACCACAAGTTCATTAAAAACTGTGCCAGTGTTCTTGCTCCTCTACACGCTATGATCACACACAAACGCAAGGTAACGAAATTAGTATGTGTAGCGATAGTTTACAGGCGTTCGACAATGCCAAAAATGCTATCAATAGTGCATTGTCTCTGTCATTTCCTATCAGTGATGCCCCCCTAACTCTGACGGTCGATGCATCAGATGTTGCGATCGGTGGGGTGTTGGAACAAACCATTAACGGTCAACAAGCACCCATCGCGTTTTACTCGAAAAAGCTGCAGCCAGCCCAAACGCGTTATAGTGCTTTCGGACGTGAACTTCTTGCTATTTACTTAAACGTGAAGTATTTTCAACATTTCCTTGAAGGCCGAGAGTTTTTGTGTTTTTACCGACCCAAACCTTTGGTCACTGTCTTCAATAAAAACAGCTGTAACCACTCTCCCAGAGTCATCAGGCAACTCGATTATATCTCGCAATTTACCACAGATATCCGCCACATCAAAGGTGTCTTGAACACTCCAGCGGATGCACTTTCAAGAATAGAGATTACTTCTGTTACCCTCAGCTCTACACTGTGGAATGCTATTGCACAGGATCAAGATAAGGATACGGAACTACAAGACCTGCTCAGAGAAGACTCCACTCACTCACTTTCCCTCAAGAAAATGAGTATGCCAGGATTGTCTGTGCCCCTCTATTGCGACGTATCAACAGCTGCTATTCGCCCTTATGTCCCTCCATGTCACAGAAAAGCAGTCTTCACGGATCTTCATAAGCCCTCCCATCCTGGTATCCGTGCTTCGCAACACCTGGTTACCTCTCGCTTTGTTTGGCCCTCGATGCGGAAGGATGTCAAACATTGGACCAAAACGTGCCTTGCCTGCCAGCGTGCCAAAGTCCAAAGGCACACCAGGTCCCCCTTTGACGCATTTCCGCCCCCATCCCAGCGATTTGAGGTAATTCATGTAGACATTGTTGGCCCTCTTCCAGTGATTCAAGGCCAACGTTATCTGCTCACCTGTCTCGACCGCTTTTCCAGATGGCCTGAAGCCATCCCACTTCCTGATATCCAAGCGGACACTGTTGCAAGAGCCTTTCTTCATGGATGGGTATCAAGATTTGGATTGCCGACAAAAGTCATCACTGACCAAGGTCGCCAATTTGAGTCTTCGCTTTGGAAGAAGTTTACCAGCTTGTTGGGTACAGTACATGCGCATACCTGTGCGTATCATCCGCAAGCTAACGGCCTCGTCGAACGCTTCCATCGCCAGCTGAAGTCATCCCTTATGTGTCACGAAGACTCCCATTGGATGGATAAGCTTCCACTCGTGTTGCTTGGTATTCGCTCTGCATTTAAGAGTGATCTGAAGACTACAGCGGCTGAACTAGTCTATGGAACAACACTGCGGCTACCAGGTGGCTACTTCACTGCAGGGATAAGTCATGTGATCCTACGGAATTCGCTCAAACACTTTCCTCTCACATGCAGTCCCTTCAGCCTGTTCCCCCTCGATTGACTAGCCAACAGAACATCTTTATTTCCCCAGCCCTCCAGTCTTGCACCCACGTTTTCGTTCGTGTACCTGTCCCAAAACGGCCTCTCCAATGTCCATATGACGGACCCTATGAAGTTCTCCGACGTACGCGCAAATCATTTCTCATCCAGCGCGGTTCCAAGGTCGACAAGGTTTCTATCGATCGTCTTAAGCCTGCGTTTTTGGAATCAACCTTAAGTGAGGTACAAGTAGCTACCAAAAAGGTTCAGCGGAAATCTGTGTCGTTCGGAACTCTTTGAACTTCCTCTCTGGTGGGGGAGTGTGTAGTGAATACTCTTATTTTAGTTTCAAGTTAAATGTTAATTTTACCGTCTTGAATTTCGGAATAGTATAAATTCATTTTAAATTAGTTACCCCATTATAATTCAATTGTGAACCACATTAATACTAATTTTATGTATACTATATTATTTTATTGTATGTAAACATAATTAATTATATCACAATTGTCAGTTAATTATTTATATTCAAATATTTATTTTAATCTAATGCCATGTCCATTTTACAAATAAATAATAGAAACCAAAGGTTATATTTTCCACCTTTGGTACTGTCGCAGTTTCGCCTAACGGACTCAATACGGCTAGTGAGATAATCACTGGTTGGCACTTAACTAGCGGCAGTGCTTATGGCTACATCATCCAGGTTAACCTATACCGGATAGATGCGCTACGGTCCCAAGCCGTAGCTTGCCTAGGCCAACGACGACGACGTAACCCAACACATTCTTTCCCTTCAAAGCGTGTATTCCGATGAGGAGGCGCAGGATGGCTCTTTCGGCAATAACGTGTTTCCAAGTATTTTCGATGGTAACGATTCTGTTGGAGTGTTATTTTGATCGATTTTATCCGGTTGTTTTTTAAATACATGCTAAATAATTAATTAGTTTATTTAGCCTGTATGAAAACCCTTTCTGCATCGTCCTATTTTGCTAATAAAACAGAAATTAGCTGATGGTGTTTTTCTTATGAAAGTTGTGTCGTGTGTATATATATATATATATATATGGCATTTAATTTATAGAAAACTGATATAACCCATATATGATGAATGCCAATTTACTAAATCATGCTACAAGAGCGCTTTCTGGACTCGTAAAACTAATCCTAATTAGTGGTTAGAGGAAATTTCCTCGGCAGCCTCGCGCGGCAACGCGGTATCATAGGCCGAAAAGAGAATTTATTGTACAAAATACATTAAATATATATATATATATATATATATATACTGTATATATATATTTAAAAAAGCTAGATTTTATATCATGTTACATTCCTGCTAATATTCTTTCTTATTAGTGTCTTTCTTAGGCGTTTAGATTAGGCTAGTTTAGGTTACCCTTGGATCAGATAAATAAAAAGTATTGACAATAATATTTGGCGCGACTTCTTGTTCAGAAGATGAGGTGTGAATACTTTATTTGTGATGCTGCGAGCTGCTCGTACCCTGAATGGGCGGGTAGTGCTTCGTAAAGCAGTGAAACCTTTACAAGAATCTATAGTAACTGTAAAACTGCAAAATATATGTATACGTACAAGTTTCCCTTTACTGCATAAACCGACAAATTTGTAACATTTCAAATACATGCATTCATAACTTAACTCTCCAAAAATTCATGCAGTAAAGCGTAAAGGGTTAAGTTAATCTGACTGAATAATATGGCCTTCATGGAAAGCGTTTAGAAAAACAGTCGCCACATTCTCCACATGTAGTTATTGCTCTGTCATTAGATCGCATAAGTTATCAAACAGGTAATTTCAATTAACATAGTATATACGATATGCTCTAGTGTGTGTGTGTGTGTGTGTGTATGAGAGAGAAATGTGCTTTTGCGTAATTAACTGTAGATATGCTAGTTATGTATTAAAATGTAGGTTGAGTTGCCGCCTAATTTTTATTGCGAGAGAATCAGATGTTTAATTTAAATATTTAATAATATGTTTAAGCGTTAGTATATCCGGTATGTTCTGGTGTGTGTGTGTGTGTGTGTTTTCCCAATCTAGCGGGACGAATATTATTTTCTGGAAGGTTTCTGGAAAGGTGGTGGTTGCAGTCAATTTACCATGCTTCACTTACAAATTTCTACGATAGTTGAATAATGAAAGCTTGGCAAGGATTTATATATAATACTTTTGGTTACTTTCCGTTCGAATTGCTCATTCTGGCGGAATGCTTTGTGAATTTAATGTGAACAGGAAATACTGCCGTTTATTATTTTCAGAAATAATGTATCTAAAACCTGGGTAGGCTACTTCAAAAATGTGGTGCCTCATTTCTTGACATAAATTCTGCAAATCGTTCTGTCCCATTAAAAATTGATGAATAGCGCTTGCGTGTATGCAATTTTTAGAAAATTTGGGCAGAATTGGACAAGGCTTTATAAACAGATAACTGAAAAGAGATATTTATTCCAAAACTCCAGAATGACTTGTCGACGAGATGTGTCGTGTTAATTTTAGTTATTCGAGAAATTTGCAAAACTCGCAAAGCGAATATTTTTTGGATGAGTGTATTGGCTATATAATGTGAATTTCGTTAATTGTAACATATATATATATATATATTATATATATATATGATGAATAAAACCACGAAGGAAAGGAAACACAAAAAGGTGATCAAGCGCTTTCGTCTAATGACATCCTCAGGAACACTCAATTAGACGAAAGCGCTTGAGCACCTTTTTGTGTTTCCTTTCCTTCGTGGTTTTATTCATCATAAATATTTTTCACGTGTTACTTTCGTGAAATAATTTTCATATATATATATATATATATATATATATAGAAACGACGTAAGTATAGAGGAGCGTTCTGCACACGAGGAAGAGAAATAACGAACAAATGAAAAATGAGGTGAACCGCCCGGGAATCGAACCCAGAGCCTTCCGATTGCCGGTCAGATGCGCTACCATTACACCACGGGCCTCGATCAGTCATAAGTCGAAATTCTCCTACATAGGGCAGAAACCAATGCCCTGAGAGGGCACCCTCGCAAATCGTGAATATGTACATTTAACTGCAATGACCACGCAGTATATTAATGTATAGAAACGACGTAAGTATAGAGGAGCGTTCTGCACACGAGGAAGAGAAATAACGAACAAATGAAAAATGAGGTGAACCGCCCGGGAATCGAACCCAGGGTTTCTGCCCTATGTAGGAGAATTTCGACTTAAGACTGATCGAGGCCCGTGGTGTAATGGTAGCGCATCTGACCGGCAATCGGAAGGCCCTGGGTTCGATTCCCGGGCGGTTCACCTCATTTTTCATTTGTTCGTTATTTCTCTTCCTCGTGTGCAGAACGCTCCTCTATACTTACGTCGTTTCTATACATTAATATACTGCGTGGTCATTGCAGTATATATATATATATATATATATTATATATATACACACACTCGGCACTTAACCGGAAGAACGAAATACAGCAACAGATATCTCCAGAAATAAATTTTGGGGAAAGATGCAATACTTTGGATATTTATCTTTCGAGGTTTAGAGGCAAATTTTGGTGTCAGTGGAAAGGAAAAGAAATTTCTACCAAACAGCTCGCCAGGGAATGCTTGTTTATTTAAATTTCTCTCGACCATGGAGGAATTTTTTTCTTTGCGGTAGAACCTCGTATATATACGTACGTACTATATATATATATGCACTCGTCCCTTTCTTCAGGTTCACTGATTAATCAGGGTTTGTAAACATCGCACCCTGCCTCTTACTGACTGTTTTCATTCCCTCTCTCTTGCCTTGGTTAGGTTAGTTTGCTTTGTGATTTAAAAAGTCTGATGCTTAAGGGCGAATTCATCAATTGTAACAGTGAGACTTGTTAGATAGATAGATAGATAGATAGAGGGTAAGAGAGGAAGATAGCCTTGTGTTTCGGGTAAATAAATGGAAGACAGAGGTCCTTAATGCCTTTAGTAACCAGTTTTCTCCATTATTTCAATTCGTTATGAACACATCTGTGTATCCGATGGATTTGTGTGTGTGTGTGTGTGTGTGTGTTTATTCAACGCCCTTTAACGTCATCGGCTTCATGAATAAAATGAATACAGCTTTCTGTAGGCAAAATTTAGTGAAATTTACCACTGGGAAAATCACTAGCTAATATGCTTGTGTTCGGCCCTCACTTGCTATAAAGCAATTTTATGCACATTTAAAAATGTTGAAAATAAACTCCGTAATTCTGAGACCACTTATTCTTAATCCAACGTACGCTAGGCATACCAGTATTACGTGGAAGAGTTTCAACTACAAAATCATAGGCCTAGCTGGTGAGGTGTCATTTACAATACAAAATGAGTACGTACCGGAGTTAGTAACTTGGCTTGATATATTATGTGCTAATTCGTTAACCTAACTTAATTTACCTAACCTTTAAGCTAAATTAATTAAGGTATTTTTCTATGAAATATGCAACGATTTTGATTATTTGAATTTGTTAATGGAATCGTGGATGAGTTTAATCAAATGAAGGTCACCCTTTTTACTCCACCTTAGGTCTACAGTTTAACCATGCCCCACCAGCACCCCGGTGTCTTAACCGCCAGACCACCCAGGGTACGTACCCATTTATCTACCAACAATTGTGTGGAAGGATGAACGGCTGGGTTTTGCGGCGCGCCGTCTGCTCTCATCGGGTCTCGATACCGGGACCGGTGGTTTTGTAATCGGTGACGCTAACCACACCACCACCGATGTTTTGTCATATGAACTTTGTCTTCGGTCGTGAATACTAAGTCTAGAACGCTTTCGCATCGTGTAGGCCCACTGACCCACTGAGTGAGGAAGTTCTCATCAGCAAAGTCAACTAGCCTTCTCCCCTCGGCATCAGCAGTCCTCTCTTCCCAGTTTATGCCGCGACAGTTGAAGTCTCCTAAAACTACACACACACCCTGTTCCCTAGCAGGCTACGGAGTTCGGTGTACAGGGCTGTATCCTCCTTGAGGAGGAGATGCGGAGGTCTGTACACTAAGATTAACCTGTCGTTCGTCCCTCCTACGTTCAGATCGACGCCAAGCAGCTCCCGTTCCGATCGGAACTGGCAGTCAACCGGACTCAACGTGTCCCTCACGTATGTTAGTACTCCTCCCCCCTTCCCACGGGTGCGGTCCCTGTGAAACATTCCATATCCAGGAAACTCGAATTCTCCAACGTAGTCCCTACGATCAGTATAAATCCAGGACTCGGTGGTACCAACGATATCCTGGTATTCTGATGCTAAGAGCGCCCGTAGCTCGCAAAACTTATTCCTAATCGACCTAGCATTAAAAAGCACTGCACGAAGGGAGCCTTCCCTAGTCTGACCGCCCACTACCACGATCCGTTTCCCGAATAGCCAGGGCTGTCGGGAGTTGAAGAGCCCCTCACCAACGAGGGGGAAACTTCCGCAGGAGTCCGAGCCCCCTTCAATGGGAAAGGAGGGTCACCCACCTGAACATGGACGCACCCTTCAGTTGAAGGTACGTCCGCCAGCGGCTCAAGATCATCTCCCCCCCTCCCGGTGGGGGCCCGTCATCAATCCCGGGGCTTGACCTCACCATACGGTATAGGTGCCGGTCAAGTAGCGCGCCCAGCACACCTTTACCCTTGTCACTGAGGTAGACACCATCTCTCTGATAAAGATTCCACCTACCCGAAAACGCGTCGAAGGGGTCAACAAACCTCACGCCCCGTGGGACGCATAAGTCTTGCACCCTCTCGTTGATGCCAATGACCTTACTGAGCGCGTGGTCACTGGCATTCATCCGCAGTAAAACACCCATCAACATTCCCCTGTTTGTTTTAAGTTTTAGATAATCCGCAAGAGACATGATCTCGGTGATGATCCCTTCCATCGAATCTACCCTACCGCCCTTAAGGAACAGATCGTTGCCACCAGCGTGGACAACGATCGCAGTCCTTCGACTAGCCACGCGCATCTTCTCTAACTCCTTCCTTAAGTGCGCCGTTCCCAGCCCAGGTAAGCACCTTACCTCCCGAAGGAGGTTAAACAATTCCAAAAACAAACATTGAATAGAAACTGAGAAACAAGGACGCATATTACAAATAAGAAAAACAATGTGATAAAAAGGTAGTAGACAATGCTTCACTAAATTTAGTGTTTAAAGAAAGATCGTAAAGAAAACCTCAAAAGAAAATGTAGACTTACGATGCAGATATGACATGCTAGATAGAACTTGAACTTGAAAAAGGGTACGAGAATTGGGTTTGCATGTTCATTGATTCGGGAGGATGAACTGAAAGACTTTGAGGGTGATGAAGTTATTCGAGTAAACACGTTGGAGCATGATGTAGGAAGTGATGCAAATGTAGGTTAATGGACAGTGGACGAAATCAAGGATGAAGATGTTTTAAGTGATGATTTGAACTTAATAGATAAAAAAAGAGTGCAGCAGGTATTGTGGGATAATAGGAAGGTGCTGAGCAAAGGAGACATGGATGTTGGTAGATCAGCTATGACATCCCACAAAATAGATTTGTATGATTATACCCCTATTAGTCAAAATCCTAGAAGATTTGATAGGGAAATGAATGAGTCAGTTGAGAGAGAATGTGAGAAGCTTTGTATGTTAGATATAAATGAACCTTACTCGAGTCCATGGAGTTCGCCTGTTGTCCCGGTACGAAAGAAGGATGGATCTGTTAGATTATGCGTTAACTATAGGAGACTGAATGAAGTAACGAAGCCAGACAAGTTCCCGATGCCTAATTTAAATGAAATTGTGTTTGGTCTTCACGACATATGATATTTTACTTCCTTGCACTTAACACGAGGATATTATCAAATGCCGTTGGAAGAAACGTACAGGGATTATACCGCTTTCTCTACTGTTCAGGGACAATATCGGTTTAAGTCAGTATCTTTTGGGTTAAAAACGGCCCCTAGTGCTTTTCAACGAGAGATGCAAAGGGTCTTTTCTGGATTTTCATGGAGTAAAGTGGTGATTTATTTGGATGATGTGCTATTGATGGATGAGAGATTAAATGACTATATCAGATTGTTAGATCAGGTGTTGAAAAGGTTTGCTGAAACTGTTAAAAGTTAATCCGAGCAAATGCACGTGGGTAGAGGCTGAAGTTCCGTTTTTAGGACATATTGTGGGTGTGAATGGGTTGCGCAAAAAGCCCGAGTACATGGAACAAGTACTTAAGTTTAAACGACCAGATACAGTTAGTCAGGTACGTAAATTTTGGGGTTAGTTAACTTTTAAAGGAAATTTATAAAAGATTGTCCAGTGATTGCGGCACCTTTGGCTGAATTGACTGGAGGTAAAAAGAGAGAAAGTTGAGTGGACTGATATTAGAGTGAATGCATTTAAAGGACTTAAAGCGGAAATGGTGCATGATGTTGCTTTGATTTTTCCAGATTTTTTACATAAGACAGAGAAGTTTGAATTGTGTGCGGATGCGTCAGAAAGGGGAGTCGGTGCATGTTTATCGCAAAAGCAGAATGGTAGTGAAAGAGTGATAGCTTACGCATCAATGACATTTAACGAAGTTCAGAGGAGGTACTCAACAATTGAAAGGGAACTTACAGCATTTAGACCGTTCTTACTAGAGAGAAATTTATTATACATACAGATCATCGCCCGTTAACGTACAGTACTTATCTAGTATGAAAATGGTCGACAGCAGATTAGCTCGGACGATTGATGATTTAGGTGAATATACCTTTGAAATCAGATATAAGCCTGGCAGTGAAAATGCAGTTGCTGATGCTCTGTCTAGACGTTGTGTGGAAGAACTCGATGAGATGGAAGAGAATGATTGATTGACGGGATTGCCGGAGGGATTAAGTGTATTAAAATGAGCGCCTGGAGGAGGTAGTTCGTTATTTGAGTTTGTTTCTGGTTCTGGAGAGAATGGAAGCAAATAATTTACCAGAGAATATACAGGGGCTGAGGGAAGTATTAGTGACTGAATTAGTGAATAACGGGAAAAGATTTGGAGTAAGGAAGGCTGGCAAAAGTGTGAAAATTTTGAAAAGTATGAGATAGAGTGGAGTGATACCCACTCTAGAAGTGTTGTTGGTAGCAAGTGAGCAATTTAATGTTAAAATTTGGGTATATTATGGGAAGGAATGGTCGTTCACGTATATTGACCCAATTGTCAGGGATAAGTAATGCGCATTTACAGTGTTCGAGTGGGATACATTTTAATCAAGTGAGTGACAATGGTGAATTTAAGATGGGAAATAGTGTGATTGTGAATGAAAACAATACTGGTGGACAGGAGTCAGGACGACTCAATGAATTTTGAAGCAATGAGTGGAAAAGATGATATGGTGGAAGAGCAACTTGCCATAAATATGTTTGAGTGAGGAAGGGGAAGGTAGTGAAGACGTAACGTCATGCTTGGACAACAGACATTAGGGTGGAGCGATTTCCCTGATTTTTGAAATGACATTAGAATAGTGCGGAAAAGTGCTATTGTATGTTGAATGTGCAAAGTGACAAAACCGTTTTTCTCTAAGACAATATCTTCAGGTGCCAATATGCCAATGAATTTCCAATAAAAACTTAAAACCTCTTTATTTTGACAAAAATTATATACAGCGACTCCGTAAATAAACAAATTTATATGTAATAGTACCCCACACACGGTGACGATTGGCATATTGAAGCCAATCACCATAAAATCATCACGCCAATCACCTACGTGTGTGGCCAGCATAACACATTAACACAGTGTGTTAGTGTTAGACCAGCTGTTGCCGCGGTAAGGTGTTACGCTCTGTCCGCTTGCGCAATCACATCAGATCCTTTCACTATTTAATATTTGATGTTGCATTTCAGCACATTCTCTTACACTTTTGTGATCTTGTTTTTATAAATTTGGATTATATATTATAAATCTTGTATAGTAAAAGATTTATAATCAGGTCAGACATGGCAACTAAAAGAATGCCTCGGCAGTCAAGAACAACGGACTGTCACATATTTGGCAATGGAGAAGAACTGAATCATCGTGTTCTACCAACATTTGAGGGTGTTATGAAATGCTATATACAGGGCGTCCCAAAAAAATGTATACACACTTTAACAGCTGATAGCTCAATTGATGTTTCTTTCTTTCCAAGTTAAACCCATTAGAATTAATAATGGCAGTCAGACTAAGCTTTGAACAAAGGAAATTCATTCTAAAATGCTACTGGAAGTGTGAAAACGCAGTTGAAGTGCAAAGACAGTTTAGGAGGGAGTTTCAAACAGATCCACCAACGCGACTTACCATCACTCGAATTAGAGATAAGTTTGAAGCCGATGGAACTGTTCAGAATGTCCACAAGAAGCGTTCCGGAAGACCACGGACATCGACAAGCCCCACAAAGCAAGAAAGAGTACTGGAAACGTATCACCAAAGTCCAAGAAAATCTGTGCGGCAAGCGAGTCGTGAGGTAGGAATTTCAGAATCGTCTGTCCAACGCATTTTGAAGCGCTGTCAATGGAAAAGTTACATTCCAAGATTAGTCCATGCTATTAATGAAGATGATCCGGACTGAAGAGTGGAGTATTGCGAGTGGTACTTGGCACGATGTGGATGTGGATTGGACGAAAGGGTTTCGTAGAATACCCTCCGCGTTCACCAGACCTCACACCACTAGACTTTTTTTATGGGGATACTTAAAAGACAAAGTCTACGCTATAAAACCTGCAACAGTCGCTGAATTGAGAGCAGCCATTGAACGAGAATGCACACAAATACCAAACGAAATGTTTCGTGATGTTTGCGATTCCATTGCTTCGCGTTATCAGCAGTGCCTGGACCAGAACGGACGTCACGTCAGTTTGAAAACAGGCGTTGACAAAACAATTAAATAATGTCTGTAGATTCTATTACATTTTGAAAATGAAATGTATTTTAATAAACACTGCCTTTATAATTATTTAAAGTGTATATACATTTTTTTGGGACGCCCTGTATATGAAAGAAGACGACTGAAAGAAGAGTTAAACAATAAAGATTCTTCTGTTCATGAAATATCATCGGCGGTTGCAGAAAACTTAATTTCATTATACAATAAAGCATCAATTCCAACTGTATCCTTCAACCGCGTTGTAAAGAAAATAAAAGATTATCGTACAAAACATAGATCTATATTAAAACAGTCTAAAGGTATGAAACAAACGGAGTCTTACTTAGATAAGTGCAAAAAATTTAAAGATGATGCTCAAAATCTTTTTGATATTGCCGCTTTAAATGTAAAGACTTTCAATCCTGCAAATGCCCAAAATCAAATCGAGTACCGAAACATGAACAAGAATTCCTAAAAGACCAAAGAACAAAAAGAAAAATGGCCATAGGATCAGTTGATGTTTCTGCTTCTAAAAAAATACAATTAGCACAAGTTAGAAAAAGCAGTAGAGATTTGTATCTTTCAAAACAACTGCCAGTAATGTCATCGACTTCATATTCAGAAAGTTTTCAGTTTGAAGATATATCTTCTTCAACAGATACAGAAAAAGAATCTGACGAAACATTTGATGAGCCAATCTCCGTAAAACGGAAACGCATCAGAAGCGAACGCGGAAAAAGTCAAAACATAAAATCTCTGAAGCGATTACGCTTCCCTTCACTTGCAAAAGCTTGCGATCGTACAGGTATTTCAGATAGAGCAGCTGCCATAATAGCAAGTTCTGTTTTGCACGACATTAAACAAACATCTGAGCCTGATCCATCCCTGGTAATAGATCGCAGTAAAGTGCGCAGAGCTAGGAAGCATCAACGTGATGAGCTTCAACAGGATAGGAGCGTAGGAAAAACAATTATGAGTATTTATTTTGACGGTCGCAAGGATAAAACTATTGTCCAAGAACAGAAAGGTTCTAAATTTTATCGTAAAGTTGTTGTGGAAGAGCATGTAACCTTGGTAGCAGAACCAGACCAAGTGTATCTAGGGCACTTTACTTCTGAATCTGGGACATCTAAAAGTATATGTAAAGGAATATGCGATTTTTTGAATACACATAACGTTGATTCTTCAACTTTAGTTGCTATGGGATGTGATGGAACTGCTGTGAACACAGGAGGGAAAGGTGGCTTATGGAAATGCATCTCAATAGACCTTTGCAATGGATTGTGTGTCAGTTACATGCAAATGAGCTTCCTTTACGCCACCTCATGGAGAAATTGGATGGAAAAACCACTGAACCTCGTGAATTTGTTGGCATCATTGGCCAGCAATTGCAGAAATGTGAAACACTTCCGGTTGTTCATTTCGAAAAAATCGAAGTTGAAATTCCATCCATTGACAAAGACGACTTGAGCACGGATCAAAAATATTTGTTTGATATTTATCAAGCCGTTTCAATTGGCGAGTGTAGTACTGACCTATCAAGACGAAATCCCGGCAAGATGGTGCACTCTAGGTGGTTAACCACTGCAAATCGTATTCTGAGATTATACTTAGCTACACCTGAACCTTCTGATGATTTGAAAAATTTGGTTTCGTATGTTATGCACGTATATATCCCAGTGTGGTTTACAATCAAACAAAGCAAATCAATTGCATATGGAGCTCCTAATGTTTTCAAAACCATTCAGTATTCCCGAATGTTGAACGATTCTGTTCGAGCAGTTATTGAACCAGTGATCCAAAGAAATACATTTTTCGGTCATCCAGAAAACATACTTTTGAGCATGATACAAGATGAGTGTAGCCATGTAAGAGTACTTGGATGGAGAAGAATAAAGAAAGCTAGAGAACAATATCGTGGAAAAAGTCTTAGACTCTTTGAAATCCCAAAGTTAAATTTCGAAGCCACAGACTACACAAACATAATTAATTGGCATGACATCGCAGTAACTGAACCTCCAATGACGCATGATTGTGTTTCCGACGATGAAATTGATACAATGATTGCTAAGAAGTTTATTTCTTTCTAAGTATAGATGTTTTATTTTAAAAAATTATTTCAAATCTAAATTGTTTGAATAATGTATTATTTTGGCTAAAATAAAATGTCAAAGTTGTCATTTTCTTATTCATATGCATACATATGATGCTGCATTTTTGCATTCTTTTGACCAAAAAATAGGGGATAAGCTATGCTTGTTAAGAGTTAAAGTCAGTACCTTTCAATTGTGGCTTTTAAAAATTACTATACTTCTCGGTCATAACCGGTTAAAACCGGTTTTCAAAAAACAGATCGATTAAAAACCGGTTTGTAAAGTTTCGATTATTTTTCAACACTAACCTGGAGATGTATCCTTAGGAGGCTACAACTTTTCTACGTGCTTACTATCAGGTCACAGCATATTTTGCGCACTATTAGGAATCTTAATTCAAAACTTACATAGAACTTTCCATTTATGCCTTTTACCAAATATTGCTATTTTTTTGCCATAAATCTACATATTTGGAGTAAGATTGGCACCTGAAGACATTAAGTTAAGGTGCTATAACTTTAGAAAGCACTTACTATAAGGTTTTGGTCCATTCGCCACACTATTACAATCCATAATTCAAAAGTTACAAATAAATTTCCAATTGTCTATTTTTTCTAAATATCACTATAATTTCGCAATATATTCAATTCATAAATATGGAGTGAGATTCGCACCTGAAGATATTAATGTAGGAGGCTAGAAATGTAATACACACTTTGTTTCAGGTCATAACACATTTTCTACACTATTACGAACCATGTTTCAAAAGCTTGTGAAAAACCTCCAAAAACACTACACCCTAATGGACATGGATCAGAGTAGGAGGAGAAAAGTTCTGCGCTCTCTTGGAAACCGGAGCAATAATAAGCCTGGTTACGAAAAAGGTGATTGTTCGGCTTCAGGAGTGTGGGTATGCTCTGAGAGAGTTGGAAATTAATATATGGTTAAAGGGAGTGGGTACTAATACAGTTAATGTAAGGAGAGTGGTTGAATTGGAAATTAAAACAAAGTATGGAGAATACGACTTTCCATTTGCGATTGCGCACGAGACCAGTTTACCCGTTTGCTCTATATTAGGGTTAAACTTCTTGGAAAAGGCAGATGTAGAGCTGGATTTCAAATGGGCTCGAGTGTGTTATGGAAGTGTAAACAGATTTTCATTTTTTTGTATACAAGAAGAAATGGTCGAAGAACAGAAGTTCTGCTGGTTGCGTGACTCGTTTCTTCCGTTGAATGTAATACTGAGTTTGCAGGAAAGATCTGATAAGTTGAAACTTTTGAAATAAAAGGTTGAGAAACAAGAATGTATAAGTGATAAAGAACCTCTTTTAAAAGATTTTAAGAAAGCATGGAAAGAAGTGAGGATTATTAAAGGATTACTGCTGAGGAGTAGTTTGACGAATGGGTTATGTGCAGCTGTGGTGGAATTTGATCAGATGGCGTATATTGTGGTTGTAATGCATAGAGAGCTCATATAGGGAGGGGCAAATTGTGTGAATTGGCATCTAGTTATGTATGGCATCCTAAATTGTATATGGTGGTAGGCGATGTATGTAGATCATGCAAAGAAGTGCTAATTAAAAGATCATTAATAAATAAAAGGAAGAGAGTGGATAACAGGACAGAACCCTGAGGAACACCACTGTTAACAGCTTCAGGAGAAGAAAAATGGTAATCTACAACTTCAGCCATAGATCGGCCAGAAAGGAAATTAGAGATGAAGACACAGATAGAAGGGTAGAAACCGAAGGAGGGTAGTTTGGAAATTAAAGATTTGTGCCAGGTTCTATCAATAGTTTTTGATATGTCGAGCGCAATAGCAAAAGTTTCACGGAAATTCGAAAGAAGGATGACCAAGAGTAAGAAATAGGCAAGAAGATCGCCAGTAGAGCGTCCCTTCCGGAATCCATACTGACGATCTGAAAAAAGCTTGTGAGAAGAAAGGTATTTAAGAATCTTCCTATTAAGGATAGATTCAAAAACTTTGGAAAGGGAAGAAATCAAAGCACTTGGACAATAGTTAGAGGGTTGAGAGTGGTCACCCTTCTTTGGGACACTCTGAATGAAAGCGAACTTCCAGCAGGAAGGAAAAGTACCAAATGAGAGACAAAGACGACGAAAGATAAGTTTTTAATGTGTTCGTTCCTCCATAACCAGAAATTTAACATCAAATAAAACTTATGTGAAAGATAGAGAGCTACCATTTAAAGTTAAGCGTCTTCTGATTGTATATATATATATATATATATATATATATATATATATATATATATATATATAATATATATATATATATATATATATATATATATATATATATATATATAAAATAGGATCACAGAATTCTGAACTCGCAGACCCTCACATGATGTCGAGATTTTGCATTTCCGAATCTGAATTTTTAGGACTCAGCATTCCAATTTGATTGTATCTATAGCTATAACGTCTGCCTATCTATTTACCTATCTATCTGTTTATCGATGGACAGGTAGTAAGATAAAATGAGGTGATTTGGATGATAGTTAATAATATGCTTTAAGTGAAAATTTTAATTTGATGTGTTGATTGTTTTAAGGAAATTTAGTCGTAATGATGGTAATATCATTGTTAGCTAATATTTTAAGTCTGTGCACGATGTACGAATTACCCTTGCTGTTTATTAAAAAGTAATCATGTTTGTACGCTCATACATCAGACAACCTCTGGATACATTTGGGTATTTCAGATACACTACATACTAACAACGGCACAGTGAATGCTTACCTAGCCAGTTATGTAGAAATGAAAATAAATTTGAAACTACTACTACTACTACTACTTAATAATAATAATAATAATATAATATTGGCTCCTCCTACCCCCAACTTCTAACTTTCAACAGTTTAAATAGTGTAGAATCTGTTGAAGAATGGGTAGAAATCAACCTCAGATTTAAGAGACCACAGAGAATACAACAGTAAACTGCAAAGACTGGACGTAGAAAATAGAGTTAATTCATCGGCATATGTATATTGAAGTTTGGTTCGTCTCAATGATGTAAGCCGTTATAAAATGGCTGTCTGGGGTCTGGAATATCGTCCAAAATTTGTGCGTTATATTTGCTGAACCATGATATTATTTTAATCATTAGCTGGTAACTCGGTAACTAATTTTAGGTAATACAGATAGGAATATGTGATACAAAAGCATTGAGGAATTAACCAAACTGATAAAATTCGTGTATTGTACTACATTTATATATCTGTATAGGTGCGGCCTCCTCATTTCTGTCAGTATGTAGATGTTAGACATTTTTAGCCAACAATCTTTGTTCAACAATCATCATATATGGAGGCAAGCAAATCACCATAATCGTTTTTTTCTCCAAAAGATGTTCTAATTGAACTATACAATATGCGTGAGGAAAAGACGGTGTAAGTAAAAAAAACAACTCGTTTCATCAGAATCTGACAATAAAATTAGTGTCACACTGGTGGAATGGAAAAATTAACTTTTATGTCTATTTGCTTGCAGCTCTGTTGTTTAATGTGTATAATATTGTTGGAATAACTGTTTCATTTAATGAGACGAAAGTTGATTATGGTATAGTATAGCTAACACGAAGTTAAATAAATTAATCTTCGCCGATGATGTAAAATGTAGTTTTATTAAAGTTGTTAGCTTTTGGCCAAGTATTTTGCAGTTGGATGTTAATAAATCAAAGGTATCATGAGTAAGAGTTAAGGAGAGCCTCTGGTTAGAATGCACGTTATACACAATACCAGAGTATACCCTGTAAAACTCGCGAATGGTTTTTTTTTTAACAAACCTACATATCTGGTTATATATATATATATATATATATATATATATTATAATTAACAATAAACAATTCCTATATTCTTATATTCATTCGTGTAATTCTTATATAATTCGTATATTTATGTAAATCCTTATATTTATATAACACTGCCCAACACCAATTTTGCTGATTTAATTCTAACACCTGTTTTTAGGTAACTTTGGTGTGCTGATTTAAAAAATCACCTTAGTTTTTGCCTATCACGTCAGGTTTTCGAGCAATCAAATACGGATATTTTGGAGATATCGCATTTTGGCAGGGTTATGCCCAATTTTTTTCTTTTAAAAAAATAAGTTTTTACATACTCAGAATCAGCATGGAAAAGTAAACAATTGTGCAGGGAGTGAACTTTAATATACAATGGTAATACTGACACATAGAGTTATTAAAAGTGTTTAAATAAGCAAAAAATGAATCCATATTAAATCAAGCACGGGACCAGTTTTCTTAACATTGTCTTTTTCTTGTTTTCTTACTTTTCAGTGCTGATAAATTTTCTCTTATAGGACTTCTTAGAATGAGAGATGTCAAGACAATCTCTTTGCAGGCTCCAGCAGTAGTCAGCCATCATATGGGTATCCCATCTTCCTTGGTATCGTTCTTCCATCACTTTGATATCTTGGTGGAACCTTTCACCTTGCTCTTCACTAACATCACCAAGATTTTTTGGAAATTTACCCAGATGACTGTTGAGATAGTGAACTTTAATGCTCATGTTGCAACCCAACTGCTGAAAGTTTACAAGTAAATCCTTTACAAGATCTTTATAATTTTCAGACTTTTTGTTTCCTAGGAAGTTCTTAACTACTGCCACAAAAGCATTCCAAGCTCTTACCTCCGTTTCGGTCATTGAGTTACTGAACTGCGGATCTTTCATCAGTTTTCGTATCTGGGGACCATCGAATATACCAGCTTTAAGCTTCTCATCACTAAGACCTGGAAAGGCTGTACATATGTAATTAAAGCAATCACCTTCTTTATTCAAAGCTTTTACAAACTGCTTCATAAGCCCAAGTTTGATGTGGAGTGGTGGAAAAATGATCTTTTCTCGATCCACCAATGGCTCGTTTACAATATTTTTATCTCCTACATTTAAATTTTGCCTTAGTGGCCACTTTTCCTTTACCCAATGTTCAGCTTTGGCGCGACTATCCCATAAGCACAAGAAACATGGATACTTTGTGTAGCCACTTTGTTGGCCATGAAGAAAGTTGACCATTTTCAGGTCAACACAAATCACCCATTTATGAACATCATATTTTAGCATCTCCAGCAATATTTTTATGTTTTCATATTTTTCTTTTAGATGCACTGAATGACCAATAGGAATCGCACCATATTCATTCCCATTGTGAAGCAAGACACACTTTAAACTTCTTTTTGAACTGTCTATAAACAATCTCCACTCATTGGGGCTGTAGTGGGTTACACCCATTGCATTCAAAAGTCCTTCTACATTATGGCAGTAAACCAAATCCTTCTCTGCACCAAAATATTGCAACAATTCTCTTTCCCAGACTTAGGCCTGTTCAAAAATCAATTTTTTCTTATTTTCATAGGTTTCTGTACATTTTCCCATGCTTTTTGACCTGAGAAAGCCGAAAATCACAACTATTTTGACCTAGGATGTTGGGAAGCATTGCCGCATGGAGCTTTAAATTTTCTGCCTTGAAATCGGCCAAAGCGCCAATTCCGGGTTCCCTTGAATTATGTTTTGCACTTTAACTTTTGATCTAAACAAGATAGAGCAACAAATTAGGTATCAAATGAAAGAGCATAAAATTAATAAATAAAATAATAATAATAATAATAATAATAAATAAATAATAATTAATAATAATAATAATAATAATAATAATAATTATCTATCATTTTTCAGGAAACAACAGAAA
Organism: Bathynomus jamesi; assembly: GCA_023014485.1. NCBI lineage: Eukaryota > Metazoa > Arthropoda > Malacostraca > Isopoda > Cirolanidae > Bathynomus > Bathynomus jamesi. The sequence goes on along the minus strand of JAJOZX010010329.1, from coordinate 92,776 downwards.
CTCAATCAGAATCTAGAAAACCATCTACAAGTTACAACTTCACAATGGCATTAAGCAAGGAGCTGAGGGAGCTCCGTGGGCGCACAGTTGATATCTCAGAACCTCCACGTACTGTCCACAGGCAGGTGTCAACTGGGCCATCTACCAGATCTCTCACTGAAACTTTCCTGGTTGGATACCCTTCAGCTTTTATCAGTGGTTCCCAGCTTCCCACCAACAGACAGGCGTTCCAGTATTTCCTTAATCTTCAGAATTTACCGGAAAATGCAGGGAGGCCCATGGTTCAAGACCTTGCATATGAAACAGGTGAATCTATCATCCCATTCTGGCAGATGGCTAGGATCAAGACAATGACCAAGTACAACGCAATGAAGCTCTTCATGAAACTACATGAGAAACATCGTGCTCTGGTGAAAAGCAAAGGAAGAGCAAGTAACCCTGGAGGAAAAAGAGGAGCATTTGTGCTGGAATTAGACAGCCTGTTCGATATAGGAGCTCCAGATGCAATCCAGGAAATACAGAACAACAGACTGTTATCCAGAGAGAAGAAAGATGAGGATATCAGGTTCTACGAAGACCAAAAGACTGAGAGGAAAGGTCATATGTCTGGTCATGACAAGATTTTTGAGACAAGATCCCTGCAGCAAGCAGCGAGGAATGAAAGACTGCAGCATAGACAAGAACAAGGTAAAACTAATTACTTTGAACGTTACAAAAAGTTTTAAGTTTTACTCCATTGCGATATTTAGCATGTACTTAACAATTACTGTCTTAACATGTTGTACTATTTACAGCTGCAGCAGAACAAGAGGCAGTTGTTCATGTGGATGACATTACCTGGGGTGACTCAACTGACAACGACGCTAACACAGAGGACATGGATTACCATCAGCCTCGTCCTGGATGTTCTCACCATCAAGACACTGTGACTAGTGTGACTTTGACGTTTCCAAGGAAGGTCATGGAATGTGATGTCATCTGCAATACAGCTGATCGTCTTGGTTTATCAGACAATCAAGTTACTGCCATGGTTTTGCCACCTTGAAAGCTGGAGGGGCTGATCTGGATAACTTCGTCATCTCAACCTCAACAACACGTCGCAACAGAATGCTGTCCAGGTATAATATCAGCCAGAGTCACATGTCCAAGTTTTGTGAAAAACCCCCCACAGTACGCTGCCTTACACTGGGATGGAAAGTTGCTCAAAGATGTCTTGGGCAGTGAACCTGGAAGTACCTCAGAGACTTTAGCTGTGCTAGTGTCTGGTACACCTTCATACACTGAAGGAAAGTTATTGGGAGTACCTGTCATCGACAATTCTTCTGGCACAGTTCAGGCTGAGGCTTCAATGGATTTACTGGAGACATGGGAACTTACGGATAATGTTACTGCCCTTGTTTTTGACACTACATCCAGTAACAGTGAGTTCACAGAGGAGCTGCCAAACTGCTAGAGAAAATGCTGAACAAAAGGTGTTTTATCTGGCCTGTCGACATCACATCCTGGAAATCCTAGTAGGAGCAGTTTGGGAGAAGCTGTTTGGGAAGGTGAAGGGGCCAGATAATCCCTGGTTTGAGCATCTGAAGGATGTTTGGACGGACTTGTCCAAGGAAAACCCAAAGATGCTGGCTATCAACAGCAAATGGCTGAAGGAAAAGAAGAAGCAGTGAAGAAATACTCCAAGACATTCTAACAGCAGAAAGGCTTCCAAGAGCCGACTACAGGGAAATGGCTGAACTGACAGTCATTGTTCTTGGAGGAACGCCTCCTCGAGGTATTCACTGGAGTCGACCAGGCGCCATTCATCAGGCCAGATGGATGGCCAGAAACCTGTACTCCATGAAAATGCTGATGTTTGCAGATCAACTTGAGTACGACGAAGACACTGTATCAAAGCTGGAAAGACTCAACACCTTCCTTGCGCTGTTCTACACTCCTGTATGGATGATGTCAATGTCTGCTGCAGATGCTCCCGTGAATGATCTAAGTCTAATCCAGGACATGTTGAAGTACAAGAAAACTGACCCAGAGCTTGCTGATGCAGTACTTAATAAGATGGAAAACCACAAATGGTACCTGACGCAGGAAGTCGTGCCATTTGCCCTGTTTAGCAGTAGATTGAGTAACACATTGAAGCACGACATTGCTGCCCAGTTACATGCCACTGAAAAGCCAGACAGCTTCAGAACAGGAAAGCCTCTATTCCAGAGAGTCACAGCTAAGACCACCCTGGTTGATCTCATTGGCCCAGAATCACATTTCCTGCTGGACACACTGAACATTGGATCCGAGTGGCTTCTGGAACCTGTCACGTCTTGGCCACAGAATGAGGACTACAGAAAAGCGTTGGACTATGTTAAGAATCTGAAAGCGGTGAATGACATTGCTGAACGTGGTGTCAAGATGATGAGCGACTTTGCAAATGTCATAACAACAGATGCCAAGCAAAGGGACTATCTCCTTCAAGCTGTGGAGTTCAACAGACGCCGCTTTGACAGCTTCAAGAAACAAACTCTCAACAACTGACTGTGTAAATGTCATTATGAAATTAATCATCATGTAATGCTTTCGCTTCTTGATCGATTAGACTTGTGACAAAATGTTAATCTCAAATTTGTGTCATGAATAAGGCGCCTTGTCTGCCTTGAGTGTGAGAAAACGAATTTTGTGATATTTCTGAAATCTTTGTATGTACCAATGTGCCATTTCTTGTTCCAAGACTATCATAATTGTATAAGTTAGAAAGAGGATTAAAAACACTTTAATTTGGTGCCTATTTTGTTGCTCTATCTTGTTTAGATAAAGTTATAGTGCAAAACATGATTCAAGGGACCCCGGAACTGGTGCTTTTGGCCGATTTCAAGGCAGAAAACTTAAAGCTCCATGCGGCAATGCTTCCCAACAACCTAGGTCAAAATGGTTGTGATTTTCGGCCTTTCCAGGTCAAAAAGCATGGGAAAAAGTACAGAAACCTATAAAAATAAGAAAAAGTTGATTTTTGAACAGGGCTATCTAAGACTTTCCCTATTGCGATAAGATGTTATTTTTGTCCCAGGATGAAGTAGATTTTTCTCGTGCAATCTTGAAGCTAATAATTCTGATGACTCTTTCGAAAGGCTGAGATCACGAATTAAATCATTCAACTCAAGTTGATTAAATCGCTGAGGTGTCGTTGATGAAGAAGGCTGTTCAAAATCATCATCAGTGATATCACGTTCGATCTCATCAGGTAATTCCATATCTTCATCATCTTCTGTGAGTGTTGGAAGGTCCGTGAAAATTGGAACAGGAATTTCATCTGAGTGAGAAACTGGTCTGATTGCTGAATGTAGGTTAGGATACTTTAGAATTTTTAGATGGTGTTTATTCTTTGCGTTGAAGCCAGAAGTCTTCACAAGGCAAAAGTAGCAATCATCTGAATGATTTTTGGGCTCTCGCCATACCATAGGAATGCCAAACTTCAAACCTTTTCTGTTTCCATTTGTCCATTGTCGTAAATGTTCCACACAAGTTTTGCAAACAGTGTGAGGAGCCCACGACTTATCCTGATCTCCAAGTTTAACTTTAAAATAGGCCAGGTATGCCTTTGTTACGAAATCAGTAATGTTCATCCTCTGCTTTAGTAACGTAAAACATCCACAAATGTAGCAGAAAACATCTGGGCCGTTTGAACACTTTCTTCGAACAGCAGACATGATGATGATGATGAGCTGCAACGCACCCTTCACTCACCACTGATCGCAAATAACTGCCGCAGTATTGGATTTGGATCACTGAATGCTGCCCACATGTAACTCTGTGCCGCTCCCAATCATGTGGCGAGCAGGCGATGACGTCACACACTTTGCAGCTGTATCCAACCAGGACAGACTGACGTCACTAGCGGAACCGGCTGCTCTCACTCCGCCAATGGGAAATCGCTCTCAGATCATGACGTCACGCTCACACCTGGGGAAATCACAGATACCCAAGATTTTAATATGTTGTACATGACCTTTAGATTTAATGCACAGATTTGCGTATTCCACAGATAAAATTTTAACAGCAAAACAGCTGTTAACAGGTCTCAAAAATCATCAATTTTGATAAGTGCCCTTCATGGATCACCCAAAATAGGCATATTGCATTGCACGAAAACCTGATGTGATGGACAAAATCTAAGGTGATTTTTGAAATCAGCACATCAATATTATCCAGAAACAGGTCTTAGAATAACGCGAGTTTGGATAAATTTTTGATTTGCTTTCTATTTTATTTCTGCCAAATAATTGGTGAATTGGTTCTTTCTAAATTACTTAATCATTTTTTAGATTTAGCTTAATAATGAAACCTGATTAAATTGTGCAATGTTCATTTCCTGTATACATTCTCGCTTCGTTATAAAAGATGAAGTCATGTCGTGCTTAACATTTAATTTTAAATCTTCAGCCTTTAATTTTTGCTCATATGCATGTTTCAGTGTAATTTATAATAAAATACATATTTCAATTTCCATTTTTAGCTAACTCGGCAGATCATGATAACATCAGATCTGTATATATGCAGTTTAAGATGAAAATATGGCTTCTTCTTCAAATATCTTGCTTATCTGTTTAGTCGTTGCCACAGCTAAATAAATAATGATGATGTCCACAAAGTTTGGGTATATAAACCATGTAATTTTCCAAATTGTTATTCTGATTTGACTGATCTAACTTAGAGGCTGAGCATTACTTGTAAACATTTTAGCAGTAAACTACAGTAAGAGAAAGTCTTTATCTTCTCCTTCGAGCCTTACTCTCTTGAGAGAACTTAGTATTAAATAGAGAAAAAATAATTTCTCGATACGTTACAAGAAGAATCGGGGAACCTTCAGAGAATTTAATCAGCTTCACAGAATCCTCCGATCCACTACAAGAAGAAATCGGAGAGTAGTATAAGAGAGACTACTGCGATTCCCTATAGGGTACCAGCTACTCCAGAGTAACAAATACGTTGCTGCCACCTAACCAGAACTCCCGTCAACTTCGAACCGACCAAGGCCATAGACGGAAGGGTTAACAACTGGCGACCTCTGCAACCAGGATTCTTCCAGTCTTTCAGACCCTGGAACTAGAATCAATATTCAGTTGACCGGCGTGTCACGACTTCCAGTTCTTCATATCCCTCATTCGACCGGTGTGTCACGACTCCAAGTTCTCCACGCCCATTCTTCGTCCACGAACAAGTTGCCAGCAAGACATGTCTTCAGGACACGTGTCAAGGATTTCGCCGTAGGAATCTTGTTAAGTACAAATCCTTTTTTCAAAGTAATTACTAACATTTGAGAAGTCAGTATTATTAACAGTTAATATTTAGTATTAAGCCAGAATTAACAAAAAACACAGTGAACATTCCACACACCAGTGATACATTTCTCTTTATTGAAACCGAGTTATTTCCACTATTATAGTTAGCATAGAATAATTTTATTTAATGTGCCAATCATAATATTACCGTACATTCACGTACATTCGAGTGAAATTTTATTATTTTGTTTACAATTTTTTTTCAAATTTTTCCCTAGTTAGGCAAATTGTTGTGCATTATTTTGTATTTCTTAGATAGAGTAGTTAGGAAAGCCACGCAAGTGATCATTCCATAGATTAAGATCGGTAAAGCAGACCAAATTAGAATACATTAACAGTACCTTCACATATGTGCGATTCAGGCGGTGCGCTTTCTGAGTGAAATTCCCCTACACCCATTTTTGCACCTACCCCGCGCCCTTCAAACATATTTCCAAACACGCAAACTTCAGATCAAGCACAAGCCAATGTCTCAAACCACTTCTCCAGCATACATTAACTTAGGTAGACTTGTAAACCTCCCCCACACTGTCATAATTTTTAAGGGAACCCTAGATAATAACTTTGTTGAACCACGCGTAAGACCTTGGATTGAGTCTCTCGAACAACATTTATTACGCGAAAACATCACCGATGATGATATAAAGATTAGGGAATCTAAAAGGTTTTTCGTCCCTAAAGAGGGGAATGCCCATGATACAGTTACCTACGTCCCATCCATTAGCGAAGCTACAACGTGGGACAATTTTAAACAAAACTTATTAGAAATTTTTAAAGAAATAACATTTGCACAACCCTTAGCCACGTTAGAAGCTGTCTTCCAAGCTAAATGAAAAAAAGAAGAACATGAAGATTTAAATAATTTTATTACACGAACACACAAACTCGTAGGAGAAGCCCTCCTAGCCGCATAAAATGCATGTGACATTACATTCACTTCAAATCAGACCATAAGCCACTCGCGTATCTCTTCAAGGACAAGCTACTTGAAGGACGGTTGAGTCGATGGGCTCCGTTGATTCAGGACTTTGCGGCAAAAATCGTATACAAACCAGGAAACAAGTTATTCCAGACGGATTGTCGAGACTCAAGCCCGACACCTAAATGAATAAGATAGAACTCTTCCTGTGTTCGACTACGAATTTCTGCAATACTCCCAACAACAGAACCACACACCCAGAACCTTCGGGCTCGCCTGGAACAAAAGGAACCATCGAAGGTAAAAGAACAGTACAACCTAAAGATGGGCTCGTACATTTTAGGAACGAAGATGGAAACGACCTCGTGGAAATACCAAAGGATCTCGTAGATATAGCCATTCGACTTTGTCACGACTCACCTTTGTATGGCCACATGGGGCCGGATCGCACCATTAAGAGTCTTTTGGAGCGATATCATTTTCCCGAAATGAACAGAAAGGTACATGAATACATCGCTGAATTCCCGTCTTGTTTAAAACATAAAGGCAACGTACCGTCCACATCTCCCATGCATAAATATCCAGTATGCCAACGACCTGGCAAAGAACTGGAATGGACATACTGGGACCGTTCCCCAAAACATCAAAAGGAAACCAGTACATCATTGTGTTTACGGACCACTTCTCGCGTTACAGCGAAGTAGTTGCCATTCCAAATTAGAACTCGGAAACTGTGGCAAGGGCCCTAGTGGAATGCATCATCCAAAACCATACTACTCTTCCATCCTAATTTCGAATAACGCCCTTAGTTTCACCTCCAAACTGTTCGAGTCACTCTGTAACATGTGTAAAATTAAAAAACACACAATGTGGCATTAGGGTGTGTCGAATTTTTCAACTTTCAAATTCCAAATATAGGGGTGCTAAAAAGTTGCAGCATGACTTAGGAATTCTAAAGATATTTTTGTTAATTTAATATAATTTAGTTTTGCTTGGTAAGAAGCTACATAAAAATAGTGACTTTTTTTACTTTTTTGTGGAATTATATAATAATTACTATATTAATAACACTGGTATGCATCAATTTTGCTGTCAAAGGTTTTGTAAGTGATTCTTATAGTGTTTCCTGCTGATTTCGAATCTGCAATCCGTTTTTCTCAATCAACTCAGGTTATCCGGCTATGGCCTCATAAGTAAAATAGAATTTTTCGTGATTTTGTCAAAGCGGAATTGGAACAGTAACATCTATCATCACTTGTTTCACTTGTATAATATCTTTTTTTACTTTTCAGGCATATAGATAAAATATTTCATAATGAATAGAGCGTGTAAAAATGATCCCAATAGATTCTGCTACATATGTGGGACGGTTACCATGCCAAATAACCAGTCCCAAATCACTAAATTTGTGAAGACAATGTATAGAGCATACTTTGGAATTAAGCTAGGGGACCAGGACAAAATTTCGCCCCTCATATGTGCTGCAAGACGTGCATTGAAAATTTGAGAAGATAGAGCAAAGGCAGAGCGAAATCTTTACCTTTTGGAATTCCCATGATTTGGAGAGAAGGAAAGGATCACGTGACAGATTGCTATTTCTGCATGACAAACCTCCAAGGTGGGCTTATAAATTTATTTTTCTTAAATATTTTGAAATCCTCGTATGAAACTTGACATAATATTCACCATAATGTAATATTCACCATATATAGCATAATATTCACCATAATGGTAATCATACATTTACATATACATATTGTTATAGAAAATACATTTACACATACATATTGTTATACAAGTTACATTTACATATACAATGATTGTATATTTTCTTTCTTTTTCATTCATATTGTCCCCGAAGGGACAATATGAATGAAAAAGAAAGAAAATATACAGACTCCATCGACCTATTTCATATCACAGACCGCAGCCTTCCCTCACGAGCCGCCACTGTCTGAATGCTTCTTCTATTTCATATGCAAGTTTTATATCCATGTTTCTGTGGTTCTATTTTCAGGAGTTAACAAGAAGAATAAACACATTGTTGTATACCCTGACATTCCTTCTGCTATGAGACCTGTACCCCATGGTCCTGGAATTCCAATACCCGACCCACCTCAAACCCTGGACTTCGATGATTCTGATGATGAATCAATGACCAATGCCAATGACCAGTCCCAGTCGTATATACCTCAAATACCGCTTCAAATGAGCCGAGGCCTCTCAACCAGGCCAAACTTAATGATCTTACCAGGGATTTAGGACTTTCCAAATTAGCTGCCGAGATCTTGGGCTCACGACTTTGAGAGGACAACTTGCTGGCTCCGGGAACAACATTCTCCTGGTATAGGAAACGAGAGGAAGAATTCCGCAAGTTTTTTGCAGTGCACGAAAATACCTCTTCCTTAGTGTACTGCTGCAATGTTGAGGGGCTAATCGAATCCTTGGGCCTGCCATATAACGCATCAGAATGAAGGCTATTTATAGACTCGTCTAAACGAAGTTTGAAAGCAGTACTTCTCAACATTGGGAATAGGGTTGCATCAGTCCCTGTAGCACATTCCGTACAACTTACTGAGAGCTACGATAACATGAACATTTTACTGGATGCTCTCGTATACGACCAACATAACTGGAGGATCTGTGAAGATTTGAAGGTAATACTAATATCATAAGTAAACTATTGCTATTGACTATGTTGTTTTTCCAAAGGTTATTTGAGAGCGTATAAGAACACTTAACTTCCCCACAGAAGTGATACAGTCCAATGCATAGATTTTTTTTATCTGATAGAACAAATTCTCTAAATTCTTTAAATATTTTCATTTTTTTCAGATTGTACCATCAACAAAAATTTTGCTCCCACCACTTCATATTAAGCTGGGCTTGATGAAAAATTTCATCAAATCAATGAATAAGGAGGGTTCAGCATTCCGATATCTCGAGAGTAAATTTCCTCATATATCTGATGCTAAACTAAATGCTGGGGTTTTTGATGGTCCTCAAATTTGAACTTTGATCAAGGATACTCAGTTCGAAAACGCAATGACTCCAACTGAGAAGAATGCCTGGCAGGCATTCAAATCAGTTGTCACTGATTTTCTTGGCAAGCGTAGAAGTCCAGAATACGAGTCCGTTGTCGAAAACTTGATGGAAGCTTTCAAAGCTCATGGGTCGCGCATGTCCATAAAAATGCACTTTTTGTGGTCCCACTTGGACTATTTTCCTGAAAATTGCGGGATTATAGTGAGGAACAGGGTGAACGATTTCACCAAGATATCAAAATAATGGAAGAGAGGTACCAGGGAAACTGGGATATCAATATGCTGGCGGACTATTGCTGGTGTTTGAAGCGAGACGTGCCCGAAGAAAAACAGACGGAAAGCCAAAAAAACTTCATTCCTTCCTCAATAAACTTTTTTCCATATTCATTGTATGAATAAAAGTATTTATTCACACAATGTTTTCATTTTTCACGAGTGTTCTTATAATATTATTCGTATCTACAGTGTTTAAGCTAAAAAAAATCAATAAATTTGGGATAAAATTGGACTTACAATAAATGGCCAATAGAGAAAACACCTGACCTGATTGAGGAAAACCAATGTCATTTTCGAATTCAGCATGGTCGAATTATATAATATGAGTTGAAAAAACCCTCACAGCAGACAAAAAAATTTCATATGCATACCAGTGTAATTATATATGCTGTATATATAATGCACTGCTGTTTTTTGCTTATTTCACAGGTTGAAACATATTCATCAGTGTGCTGAAGATTACTTGTCCGTCAGTGCTACCATCCTAACCAGTGGGAATCGACCTACAATGGCTTCTAAAAGGAGGACAAGACTGGGGACATTCACACATATGAGCAACCCAATTGGAACTGGTAGAGAGTTGTTTGCCCTCTGAACTCCCAACTCTGCGAGACGTTCTGAAATATGGCTACTGCTAAGAGAACAAAGTGGTGAGGATGTGAGAAACTACCCAGCAGCCAGTCTTGCAAAGGACATTTACCCTAAAGTGCTTGAAAAGTGGGAACGAGCAAACAGTTCTTTTGTAGCCCCCGTTGTAAATTCACGAGTCACAATCTTAGACAAGATCCAAGAGAGCTGGGAGCAGGCCAAAAACATATCTCTTGGGAGAGGAAAGCTACATGTCAAAGAGGCTTTCATTGCAAATCTTGACAAGCTTTTTGACATCCTCAGTTGCAAGTGTAAAATTGTTCTCTGCTCTGAATTTGGCTGCCTTGCAGATGCTGGTTGCAAAAACGAAACTCACATTAACTGTACATGCCCTAGGGAGATGAAGATCCCTGTGAAGGAACTTGCTTTCATTAAAGGTCAGAGAGACAAGTCTGGTTCTATTGGACCACATCAGATTGGCTTGCCAGATCAACCTGAGCACAACAGACAAGTCAAAAAGCAGAAGCGGCAAGAAGACGAAAGAAGAAGGCTTGCTGAATATAAGCAGACAAGTAAGCAGGATGTTTCAATGCCATCAAATGAAATAATTTTCTCTGATGATGAAACTGAAGAACAAATAGCTGATGCTCAAGATGGAAAGGATGGAAGTTATGAAGTGACATTAGAAATACCAAGCACGTCTTCAACTTCCAATAAAAAGCCAGAGTACAACACATTAGAAATACCTAATGTTGCTATGCATAGCATCAGATATGTGTTGGCCTGCGTGCCACAGCTGCCATCACCACTGCTGCCTTTATGGATGCTGGCTTGATCACTGAAGAAGACAAGAGACTTGTAGTTGATCACAATAAAGTCAAGAGGGCCCAAGAAAAAGTTATGAGATCCATGGATCAGGAATTTGATGATCTTTGTAAGAAGGGTGAAATTGACTGCATCTTCTTTGACGGCCGTCAAGATACAACTAAAGTTATGCTGAAAGCAGACAATTCAGATCGTCAGTTCCCCAGCATCATCAAAGAAGAGCATTATTCTGTGTGCATTGAGCCAGGTGGAAGATATCTCTACCACTTCACTCCTGAGAAAGGCTCAACGAGAAAAAAACCTGCTGAAGTTATTGCTGATAATCTTGTAGATTTCATGAAGAAGAAGGGCATTGATAAAAGCCTGCAGGCCATTGGAGGTGATTCTACAAATGTTAACACTGGCTGGGAGGGTGGTTCCATGCATTGGGTAGAGGTCAAGCTTTGCCGTAAGCTGATCTGGTTGGTTTGTGCCCTCCACACTAACGAGTTACCCCTGCGACACTTGATCACAGCACTGGATGGGAAGACCTTGTCTAACAACAAGTGGACAGGTAACATTGGCAAGATGCTAGACACTGCAACCGAACTTGAAATTGATCCTTCATTCACCAAACTCTCAATTGGAGAGCCTCTTACTTCACTGAGTGACAATGTCGTAAAGGATCTCTCTACTGATCAAGCGTACGGGTATAGGATCACACAGGCCATAAGGACAGGAGAACTTCCCACAGATCTGGCCCTTCTTGAAATTGGTCCAGTGAGCCATTCAAGGTGGTTGACAACAGCAAACAGGCTTTGTCGCATATGGGTTGCAAAACATGGCCTTAAAGGCAAAACCCTCAACAACTTAAGACTGATAGTGGAATACATTGTTGGTGTGTACTACCCCTGTTGGTTCAACATCAAAGTAAAACACTCTTGGGTGGAAGGCCACGCCACATCTTTTTCAGGTGCGGCTAGTTAGGCTGCAAAAGAAGGCTGTAGTGGATGCTGTTTTGTCAACCATCAAGCGCTCAGCATGATATGCATTCAGCGAAATGATAATCCAGACACTCTTGTGCTCAGATGACAGTGAGGAAAGGAGAGCTGGTGTCCAAAAGATTGTTGACATGAGGGTGGAGATGATGACACACTTGGAGATCTTTCTGTACGTCCCAGGAAGACACCTTCCATCAACCCCAGTGCTTCTTCCGTGTTGGAGCTGACAGACTGGTCTGACGGGGTATTTGAACCTCCTTTGACATGTAAACTGACTACAGCGGAAGTAAAGAAGTTCTTGACAAGCCTATGCAAGTTCCACAGTGGCCCTGTCATGCTCAGTCAATAGAGAGGTGTGTGAAACAAGTCACAGAGGCAGCAGGCAGGGTGTATACACATGAGAAACGTGAGGGCTATATCAGAGGCCAAGAAGCAAGTCGGCGGCTGATGTCCAAGAACGAATCAAAGCAAGACTTGATGAAACTTGTTGTTTAAATATTTTTTTTACGGATGTCATTACTTTCTAATGTTGTTTTATGATTACAAGGATATGTTTTATGATTACTAGGATATGTTTTATGCAGAGAAACTAAAAGTTTTATAGCATTACCTGACATTTTGAGAAGCTAAAATTAATAAATGTTGTTTTCCGAGAGCAATTTGTGTGCTTTTTAATCAAACGTAGATTTACCAAGCTAAGTGTTGAGCAATCACAAAAATAATAGCAGATTTGAATTCTTCACATCCAAAAACATATTTTTAAAACCCCTCAGTGAAGGAATTGGCAAAAATTAATTTTCACCTCCCAAATTGACACACCCTAATGTGGCATACCATCCGCAGGCAAACGGCGTAGTGGAAAGGTACAAGCGGAATATCTTAGAAACCCCTCGCCACGTTGTCGATGCATCCTCCCGTACATGGGATGATTCCCTCCCCATGGTGCAAACACTCAACAACAACGGCTACAACGTGTCTATCGGGGACACCCCTCATTTCGTCCTATATCACTACGGCTACCTTTTGACTTGCCCGACCAAACCGACCCGGCAGTTCTAACACCTTCCGAGATGGCAGAAGCAAATCAGCAACTAGTTGAACGATCTTTCAAAATTTTTGACATAATCCGCTATGCCCGAGACCAGAATTTTTCAAACCTTTTGAAGGCACGGAACCTTTATTTAAAAAAAAAATTCACGGAACCTTGACCAACAGGTAAAATTTTAATGAAAGGCAAATGGTAATAAAATACAATTTATGCTCACTGCAGTTTATTTATGTAATTTATGAAATTTACATATACAGTTATATGAATTTCACAAAAAAAATATAAGTTTAGAAATTTACAAGAAAAAAAGGACAATTTACTTTTATTGACCTATTTATTTTAAATTCCCCTCCCCACATTACTGTCAGCATAAAAGAAATTATAAGTATAAAAAATATCATGTTTATTGTAAAATTAAAGTTTTCGTTAGCAAAGATCTTTATAAAACATCATCATATTTTTGTATAATATGCATTGTGAAAGATAACACACATTTACACTGCATTTAATAACATTACTGTGATCATAACTTCCGTGAACTGAGAAAACTAAACCTAAAAACATAGAAAAACTCACCAAATCAATCAGACCAGTGCTTGTGGTTATCAGCTCTGTTTTGTTTACAAAATGGGCTCCTGTTTCTTACTGTGGCTGCAAGAGGGCAACACTTATTCTGAATATCTCATCGCTTGAATTAAAATTCCCTCTCTCGCCCACTCTCTCTTTGCCAAAGGCTTTCAAAACAATATTCGCAGAATATATATTGTAAATTCATCCATGCCAGTTGATATTATTTTATCTTACCTCTCTCTCCTTCTCAGTCTCTCATGACATGCTCCAGGGAACCCCATCAAGTTCTCGCGGAACCCAAGGATTCCGCGGAACAGTTTGAAAACCCCTGCCCTAGACCAACGAAACCAACAGATGGAGCAAGCGCAACATGGGCGTCATCTTCGTCAACGGACTATAATCATCGGAATGCAATGTTACATAAAGACAACGTGAAACCGCCAACTCCTCATCGCAAATTATACCCAAAATGGGATGGCCCATATAGGATTATGAAAATCTTCGGAAAGAACCATTACGAAATCCTCAACCTCCAAGATCATTCCAAACTAAAGATCATTCACGCTGATAATCTGAAGATAGCTGCTGAACAACACCTTCCAAAAAAACATTTCCCAGGCGTTCGAGCCGACTACCTTCGAAAGATCAAGATATTAACAAATCCAGCAGGGACCACAAAACCGAAGTAGTCACCGCGGAAAACACTACCCGTGACGAAGATTGGTACCTCGTAATACCACCAGTACTCGAGCCAATCTCTGAACAAGAGGATTTGTACTTAACAAGATTCCTACGGCGAAATCCTTTGACACGTGTCTTGAAGACATGTCTTGCTGGCAACTTGTTCGTGGACGAAGAATGGGCGTGGAGAACTTGGAGTCATGACACACCGGTCGAATGAGGGATATGAAGAACTGAAAGTCGTGACACGCCGGTCAACTGAATATTGGTTCTAGTTCCAGGGTCTGGAAGACTGGAAGAATCCTGGTTGCAGAGGTCGCCAGTTGTTAATCCTTTCGTCTATGGCCTTGGTCGGTTCGAAGTTGACGGGAGTTCTGGTTAGGTGGCAACAACGGATTTGTTACTCTGGAGTAGCTGGTACCCTATAGGGAATCGCAGTAGTCTCTCTTATACTACTCTCCGATTTCTTCTTGTAGTGGATCGGAGGATTCTGTGAAGCTGATAAAATTCTCTGAAGGTTCCTCGATTCTTCTTGTAACGTATCGAGAAATTATTTTTTCTCTATTTAATACTAAGTTCTCTCAAGAGAGTAAGACTCGAAGGAGAAGATAAAGACTTTCTCTTACTGCTAAAATGTTACAAGTAATGCTCAGCCTCTAAGTTAGATCAGTCAAATCAGAATAACAATTTGGAAAATTACATGGGTTTATGTACCCAAACTTTGTGGACATCATCATTATTTAATGTTGATTGTTTGGTTTTTTCTCAAGAGGCTGCATTATTTTTGCACAATATTTGAAGATAAGGTAAATATTTTAGCTGTGGCAACGTCTAAACACATAAGCAAGATATATATATATATATATATATATATTATATATATATATATATATATATATATTGGTGAAGGCCGCTTCTGGCAAGCTTCAATTTCAATTTAAGCAGAAAGCCACAGACAAGAAGGAAAGAAACATCCATCAAGTTGGAAAGGGACTATATTTTGTATATTGCAACGTTTCAAGCACAAACTATGCTCATCCTCAGGCAAAACTTCTAAAAAGTTAAAAACATAATATTAAAAGCCATAATGACATTAACAAAATAAAATAGGGAAAAAATCCACAAGTATTAAAAACAAAGTCACTAAAAATTCTAGAAAGTTACAATTAAAAACCATAATGACTATTATAAACAAAAGCGAACAATTAACAAGCTTTAAAACAATGAAAGTGACACTAAAAACGAACAATGAATAACAACTATAAAATACAAAATGTAAAACTCAAAAAAACTAAAAATTCACAGGCTATCTTTTAAAACACTAAAAAATTAAAAACCCACACTAAAAGGAACACACCTTAAGTCTAAGCAGCACAGATTCCGAGGCAAAACTAAAAAAACAGAAGCATCTAAAACCAAGTAAAGGTTGGTTGTTCAAGATGTTCAGTTTAGACGGAGGGGAACGGATGAAATATCAGAGTTAAGCGAAGGGGAGAGAGTTTTAATATACAGGGATTCTAAAAGTCTTAACGTTTGCTCACACGGAGCGGAATCTAAAATGTTAAAATTAGCTAAAGTTATATCGACTTTGCATAGAACAACATGACTGCGTATAGCTGAAGCTTCTTTAGTTTTCAAAGGTTTGTCAGTTCTATGGCTTATGCCCATATGGGCACAGAAACGCGACTCGAGGCTCCGCACAGTGCTACCAATATAGCTCCGATCACATCGGGGACACTTGAATTCATAAACGACAGCACTGCGCAGAGCATCCGATACACGGTCTTTAACATTAAAATATGAGCCAATAGAACGACGGTTAACAAATACTAGTTTAAAATCTATTTGACAATAAAATTTACTAAGAAGTGGCAGAAGGTTATTACGGCAATAGGAATTCAGATATCCCATTTCTGGGAGCACAAGATAATACACATTTTTAGGAACGTTAAAATTATACTTTTTAGGTTTGTAAATGTTAGCTAGAAATCTATTGATAGCGTTTTCTACAATCTGCAAAGGATAGCCATTATTCACAAAATATTTTCTTAAAAAAACAAATTCATTATGCAGACATTGATAGTTGGAACATAAATTATACGCTCGGTTAAGTAGGGTGTTTACAGATGCCAGCTTGTATTTAAAATCACAATAACTTAAAAAATTGAGACCAAGACCAGTGAACGTCTTCTTACGAAAAACTGAAGTAATAATAGAATCACTCTCTCTGCTAATCAATAAATCCAAGAAAGGCAGCTTGGAGTCAGATTCTTCCTCCAGAGTAAACTTTATGTTTGGATGCAAGTTATTTAAAAATGTAAAAAATTGATGAGCACTGCTAGCATCAGTAAACACTGCAAAAATATCGTCAACATATCGTCTATAAAAAATAGGCCTTATAGGGGTAGGAGGCTGGGTAAACATTTTGGTTTCTAAATAGGTCATGAAACAATCTGCAGCCAAAGGGCCGATATTTTTGCAGTGTTTACTGATGCTAGCAGTGCTCATCAATTTTTTACATTTTTAAATAACTTGCATCCAAACATAAAGTTTACTCTGGAGGAAGAATCTGACTCCAAGCTGCCTTTCTTGGATTTATTGATTAGCAGAGAGAGTGATTCTATTATTACTTCAGTTTTTCGTAAGAAGACGTTCACTGGTCTTGGTCTCAATTTTTTAAGTTATTGTGATTTTAAATACAAGCTGGCATCTGTAAACACCCTACTTAACCGAGCGTATAATTTATGTTCCAACTATCAATGTCTGCATAATGAATTTGTTTTTTTAAGAAATATTTTGTGAATAATGGCTATCCTTTGCAGATTGTAGAAAACGCTATCAATAGATTTCTAGCTAACATTTACAAACCTAAAAAGTATAATTTTAACGTTCCTAAAATGTGTATTATCTTGTGCTCCCAGAAATGGGATATCTGAATTCCTATTGCCGTAATAACCTTCTGCCACTTCTTAGTAAATTTTATTGTCAAATAGATTTTAAACTAGTATTTGTTAACCGTCGTTCTATTGGCTCATATTTTAATGTTAAAGACCGTGTATCGGATGCTCTGCGCAGTGCTGTCGTTTATGAATTCAAGTGTCCCCGATGTGATCGGAGCTATATTGGTAGCACTGTGCGGAGCCTCGAGTCGCGTTTCTGTGCCCATATGGGCATAAGCCATAGAACTGACAAACCTTTGAAAACTAAAGAAGCTTCAGCTATACGCAGTCATGTTGTTCTATGCAAGTCGATATAACTTTAGCTAATTTTAACATTTTAGATTCCGCTCGTGTGAGCAAACGTTAAGACTTTTAGAATCCCTGTATATTAAAACTCTCTCCCCTTCGCTTAACTCTGATATTTCATCCGTTCCCCTCCGTCTAAACTGAACATCTTGAACAACCAACCTTTACTTGGTTTTAGATGCTTCTGTTTTTTTAGTTTTGCCTCGGAATCTGTGCTGCTTAGACTTAAGGTGTGTTCCTTTTAGTGTGGGTTTTTAATTTTTTAGTGTTTTAAAAGATAGCCTGTGAATTTTTAGTTTTTTGAGTTTTACATTTTGTATTTTATAGTTGTTATTCATTGTTCGTTTTTAGTGTCACTTTCATTGTTTTAAAGCTTGTTAATTGTTCGCTTTTGTTTATAATAGTCATTATGGTTTTTAATTGTAACTTTCTAGAATTTTTAGTGACTTTGTTTTTAATACTTGTGGATTTTTTCCCTATTTTATTTTGTTAATGTCATTATGGCTTTTAATATTATGTTTTTAACTTTTTAGAATTTTGCCTGAGGATGAGCATAGTTTGTGCTTGAAACGTTGCAATATACAAAATATAGTCCCTTTCCAACTTGATGGATGTTTCTTTCCTTCTGTCTGTGGCTTTCTGCTTAAATTGAAATTGAAGCTTGCCAGAAGCGGCCTTCACCAATATATATATATATATATATATATATATATATATATATATATATATATATATATCTTGCTTATGTGTTTAGACGTTGCACAGCTAAAATATTTACCTTATCGTCAAATATTGTGCAAAAAATGCAGCCTCTTGAGAAAAAACCAAACATCAACATTAAATAATGATGATGTCCACAAAGTTTGGGTACATAAAACCCATGTAATTTTCCAAATTGTTATTCTGATTTGACTGATCTAACTTAGAGGCTGAGCATTACTTGTAACATTTTAGCAGTAAGAGAAAGTCTTTATCTCTCCTTCGAGTCTTACTCTCTTGAGAGAACTTAGTATTAAATAGAGAAAAAATAATTTCTCGATACGTTACAAGAAGAATCGAGGAACTTCAGAGAATTTATCAGCTTCACAGAATCCTCCGATCCACTACAATAAAGAAATCGGAGAGTAGTATAAGAGAGACTACCGCGATTCCCTATAGGGTACCAGCTACTCCAGTAACAAATCGTTGTTGCCACCTAACCAGAACTCCGTCAACTTCGAACCGACCAAGGCCATAGACGAAAGGATTAACAACTGGCGACCTCTGCAAACCAGGATTCTTCCAGTCTTCCAGACCCTGGAACTAGAACCAATATTCAGTTGACCGGCGTGTCACGACTTTCAGTTCTTCATATCCCTCATTCGACCGGTGTGTCATGACTCCAAGTTCTCCACGCCCATTCTTCGTCCACGAACAAGTTGCCAGCAAGACATGTCTTCAAGACACGTGTCAAAGGATTTCGCCGTAGGAATCTTGTTAAGTACAAATCCTCTTGTTCAGAGATTGGCTCGAGTACTGGTGGTATTACGAGGTACCAATCTTCGTCACGGGTAGTGTTTTCCGCGGTGACTACTTCGGTTTTGTGGTCCCTGCTGGATTTGTTAATATCTGATCTTTCGAAGGTAGTCGGCTCGAACGCCTGGGAAATGTTTTTTTTGGAAGGTGTTGTTCAGCAGCTATCTTCAGATTATCAGCGTGAATGATCTTAGTTTGGAATGATCTTGGAGGTTGAGGATTTCGTATGGTTCTTTCCGAAGATTTTCATAATCCTATATGGGCCATCCCATTTTGGGTATAATTTGCGATGAGGAGTTGGCGTTTCACGTTGTCTTTATGTAACATTGCATTCCGATGATTATAGTCCGTTGACGAAGATGACGCCCATGTTGCGCTTGCTCCTCTGTTGGTTTCGTTGGTCTAGGGCAGGGGTTTTCAAACTGTTCCGCGATCCTTGGGTTCCGCGAGAACTTGATGGGGTTCCCTGGAGCATGTCTGAGAGACTGAGAAGGAGAGAGAGGTAAGATAAATAATATCAACTGCATGGATGAATTTACAATATATATTCTGCGAATATTGTTTTGAAAGCCTTTGGCAAAGAGAGAGGGGGCGAGAGAGGGAATTTTAATTCAAGCGATGAGATATTCAGAATAAGTGTTGCCCTCTTGCAGCCACAGTAAGAAACAGGAGCCCATTTTGTAAACCAACAGAGCTGATAACCACAAGCACTGGTCTGATTGATTTGGTGAGTTTTTCTATGTTTTTAGGTTTAGTTTTCTCAGTTCACGGAAGTTATGATCACAGTAATGTTATTAAATGCAGTGTAAATGTGTGTTATCTTTCACAATGCATATTATACAAAATATGATGATGTTTTATAAAGATCTTTGCTAACGAAAACTTTAATTTTACAATAAACATGATATTTTTTATACTTATAATTTCTTTATGCTGACAGTAATGTGGGAGGGGAATTTAAAATAAATAGGTCAATAAAAGTAAATTGTCCTTTTTTTTCTTGTAAATTTCTAAACTTATATTTTTTTTTGTGAAATTCATATAACTGTATATGTAAATTTCATAAATTACATAAATAAACTGCAGTGAGCATAATTGATTTTATTACCATTTGCCTTTCATTAAAATTTTACCTGTTGGTCAAGGTTCCGTGAATTTTTTTTTTAAATAAAGGTTCCGTGCCTTCAAAAGGTTTGAAAAATTCTGGTCTCGGGCATAGCGGATTATGTCAAAAATTTTGAAAGATCGTTCAACTAGTTGCTGATTTGCTTCTGCCATCTCGGAAGGTGTTAGAACTGCCGGGTCGGTTTGGTCGGGCAAGTCAAAAGGTAGCCGTAGTGATATAGGACGAAATGAGGGGTGTCCCCGATAGACACGTTGTAGCCGTTGTTGTTGAGTGTTTGCACCATGGGAGGGAATCATCCCATGTACGGGAGGATGCATCGACAACGTGGCGAGGGGTTTCTAAGATATTCCGCTTGTACCTTTCCACTACGCCGTTTGCCTGCGGATGGTATGCCACATTAGGGTGTGTCAATTTGGGAGTGAAATTAATTTTTGCCAATTCCTTCACTGAGGGGTTTTAAAAATATGTTTTTGGATGTGAAGAATTCAAATCTGCTATTATTTTTGTGATTGCTCAACACTTAGCTTGGTAAATCTACGTTTGATTAAAAAGCACACAAATTGCTCTCGGAAAACAACATTATTAATTTTAGCTTCTCAAAATGTCAGGTAATGCTATAAAAATTTTAGTTTCTCTGCATAAAACATATCCTAGTAATCATAAAACATATCCTTGTAATCATAAAACAACATTAGAAATAATGACATCCGTAAAAAAATATTTAAACAACAAGTTTCATCAAGTCTTGCTTTGATTCGTTCTTGGACATCAGCCGCCGACTTGCTTCTTGGCCTCTGATATAGCCCTCACGTTTCTCATGTGTATACACCCTGCCTGCTGCCTCTGTGACTTGTTTCACACACCTCTCTATTGACTGAGCATGACAGGGCCACTGTGGAACTTGCATAGGCTTGTCAAGAACTTTTTACTTCCGCTGTAGTCAGTTTACATGTCAAAGGAGGTTCAAATACCCCGTCAGACCAGTCTGTCAGCTCCAACACGGAAGAAGCACTGGGGTTGATGGAAGGTGTCTTCCTGGGACGTACAGAAAGATCTCCAAGTGTGTCATCATCTCCACCCTCATGTCAACAATCTTTTGGACACCAGCTCTCCTTTCCTCACTGTCATCTGAGCACAAGAGTGTCTGGATTATCATTTCGCTGAATGCATATCATGCTGAGCGCTTGATGGTTGACAAAACAGCATCCACTACAGCCTTCTTTTGCAGCCTAACTAGCCGCACCTGAAACAAGATGTGGCGTGGGCCTTCCACCCAAGAGTGTTTTACTTTGATGTTGAACCAACAGGGGTAGTACACACCAACAATGTATTCCACTATCAGTCTTAAGTTGTTGAGGGTTTTGCCTTTAAGGCCATGTTTTGCAACCCATATGCGACAAAGCCTGTTTGCTGTTGTCAACCACCTTGAATGGCTCACTGGACCAATTTCAAGAAGGGCCAGATCTGTGGGAAGTTCTCCTGTCCTTATGGCCTGTGTGATCCTATACCCGTACGCTTGATCAGTAGAGAGATCCTTTACGACATTGTCACTCAGTGAAGTAAGAGGCTCTCCAATTGAGAGTTTGGTGAATGAAGGATCAATTTCAAGTTCGGTTGCAGTGTCTAGCATCTTGCCAATGTTACCTGTCCACTTGTTGTTAGACAAGGTCTTCCCATCCAGTGCTGTGATCAAGTGTCGCAGGGGTAACTCGTTAGTGTGGAGGGCACAAACCAACCAGATCAGCTTACGGCAAAGCTTGACCTCTACCCAATGCATGGAACCACCCTCCCAGCCAGTGTTAACATTTGTAGAATCACCTCCAATGGCCTGCAGGCTTTTATCAATGCCCTTCTTCTTCATGAAATCTACAAGATTATCAGCAATAACTTCAGCAGGTTTTTTTCTCGTTGAGCCTTTCTCAGGAGTGAAGTGGTAGAGATATCTTCCACCTGGCTCAATGCACACAGAATAATGCTCTTCTTTGATGATGCTGGGGAACTGACGATCTGAATTGTCTGCTTTCAGCATAACTTTAGTTGTATCTTGACGGCCGTCAAAGAAGATGCAGTCAATTTCACCCTTCTTACAAAGATCATCAAATTCCTGATCCATGGATCTCATAACTTTTTCTTGGGCCCTCTTGACTTTATTGTGATCAACTACAAGTCTCTTGTCTTCTTCAGTGATCAAGCCAGCATCCATAAAGGCAGCAGTGGTGATGGCAGCTGTGGCACGCAGGCCAAACCATATCTGATGCTATGCATAGCAACATTAGGTATTTCTAATGTGTTGTACTCTGGCTTTTTATTGGAAGTTGAAGACGTGCTTGGTATTTCTAATGTCACTTCATAACTTCCATCCTTTCCATCTTGAGCATCAGCTATTTGTTCTTCAGTTTCATCATCAGAGAAAATTATTTCATTTGATGGCATTGAAACATCCTGCTTACTTGTCTGCTTATATTCAGCAAGCCTTCTTCTTTCGTCTTCTTGCCGCTTCTGCTTTTTGACTTGTCTGTTGTGCTCAGGTTGATCTGGCAAGCCAATCTGATGTGGTCCAATAGAACCAGACTTGTCTCTCTGACCTTTAATGAAAGCAAGTTCCTTCACAGGGATCTTCATCTCCCTAGGGCATGTACAGTTAATGTGAGTTTCGTTTTTGCAACCAGCATCTGCAAGGCAGCCAAATTCAGAGCAGAGAACAATTTTACACTTGCAACTGAGGATGTCAAAAAGCTTGTCAAGATTTGCAATGAAAGCCTCTTTGACATGTAGCTTTCCTCTCCCAAGAGATATGTTTTTGGCCTGCTCCCAGCTCTCTTGGATCTTGTCTAAGATTGTGACTCGTGAATTTACAACGGGGGCTACAAAAGAACTGTTTGCTCGTTCCCACTTTTCAAGCACTTTAGGGTAAATGTCCTTTGCAAGACTGGCTGCTGGGTAGTTTCTCACATCCTCACCACTTTGTTCTCTTAGCAGTAGCCCATATTTCAGAACGTCTCGCAGAGTTGGGAGTTCAGAGGGCAACAACTCTCTACCAGTTCCAATTGGGTTGCTCATATGTGTGAATGTCCCCAGTCTTGTCCTCCTTTTAGAAGCCATTGTAGGTCGATTCCCACTGGTTAGGATGGTAGCACTGACGGACAAGTAATCTTCAGCACACTGATGAATATGTTTCAACCTGTGAAATAAGCAAAAACAGCAGTGCATTATATATACAGCATATATAATTACACTGGTATGCATATGAAATTTTTTTGTCTGCTGTGAGGGTTTTTTCAACTCATATTATATAATTCGACCATGCTGAATTCGAAAATGACATTGGTTTTCCTCAATCAGGTCAGGTGTTTTCTCTATTGGCCATTTATTGTAAGTCCAATTTTATCCCCAAATTTATTGATTTTTTTTAGCTTAAACACTGTAGATACGAATAATATTATAAGAACACTCGTGAAAAATGAAAACATTGTGTGAATAAATACTTTTATTCATACAATGAATATGGAAAAAAGTTTATTGAGGAAGGAATGAAGTTTTTTTGGCTTTCCGTCTGTTTTTCTTCGGGCACGTCTCGCTTCAAACACCAGCAATAGTCCGCCAGCATATTGATATCCCAGTTTCCCTGGTACCTCTCTTCCATTATTTTGATATCTTGGTGAAATCGTTCACCCTGTTCCTCACTATAATCCCGCAATTTTCAGGAAAATAGTCCAAGTGGGACCACAAAAAGTGCATTTTTATGGACATGCGCGACCCATGAGCTTTGAAAGCTTCCATCAAGTTTTCGACAACGGACTCGTATTCTGGACTTCTACGCTTGCCAAGAAAATCAGTGACAACTGATTTGAATGCCTGCCAGGCATTCTTCTCAGTTGGAGTCATTGCGTTTTCGAACTGAGTATCCTTGATCAAAGTTCAAATTTGAGGACCATCAAAACCCCAGCATTTAGTTTAGCATCAGATATATGAGGAAATTTACTCTCGAGATATCGGAATGCTGAACCCTCCTTATTCATTGATTTGATGAAATTTTTCATCAAGCCCAGCTTAATATGAAGTGGTGGGAGCAAAATTTTTGTTGATGGTACAATCTGAAAAAAATGAAAATATTTAAAGAATTTAGAGAATTTGTTCTATCAGATAAAAAAAATCTATGCATTGGACTGTATCACTTCTGTGGGGAAGTTAAGTGTTCTTATACGCTCTCAAATAACCTTTGGAAAAACAACATAGTCAATAGCAATAGTTTACTTATGATATTAGTATTACCTTCAAATCTTCACAGATCCTCCAGTTATGTTGGTCGTATACGAGAGCATCCAGTAAAATGTTCATGTTATCGTAGCTCTCAGTAAGTTGTACGGAATGTGCTACAGGGACTGATGCAACCCTATTCCCAATGTTGAGAAGTACTGCTTTCAAACTTCGTTTAGACGAGTCTATAAATAGCCTTCATTCTGATGCGTTATATGGCAGGCCCAAGGATTCGATTAGCCCCTCAACATTGCAGCAGTACACTAAGGAAGAGGTATTTTCGTGCACTGCAAAAAACTTGCGGAATTCTTCCTCTCGTTTCCTATACCAGGAGAATGTTGTTCCCGGAGCCAGCAAGTTGTCCTCTCAAAGTCGTGAGCCCAAGATCTCGGCAGCTAATTTGGAAAGTCCTAAATCCCTGGTAAGATCATTAAGTTTGGCCTGGTTGAGAGGCCTCGGCTCATTTGAAGCGGTATTTTGAGGTATATACGACTGGGACTGGTCATTGGCATTGGTCATTGATTCATCATCAGAATCATCGAAGTCCAGGGTTTGAGGTGGGTCGGGTATTGGAATTCCAGGACCATGGGGTACAGGTCTCATAGCAGAAGGAATGTCAGGGTATACAACAATGTGTTTATTCTTCTTGTTAACTCCTGAAAATAGAACCACAGAAACATGGATATAAAACTTGCATATGAAATAGAAGAAGCATTCAGACAGTGGCGGCTCGTGAGGGAAGGCTGCGGTCTGTGATATGAAATAGGTCGATGGAGTCTGTATATTTTCTTTCTTTTTCATTCATATTGTCCCTTCGGGGACAATATGAATGAAAAAGAAAGAAAATATACAATCATTGTATATGTAAATGTAACTTGTATAACAATATGTATGTGTAAATGTATTTTCTATAACAATATGTATATGTAAATGTATGATTACCATTATGGTGAATATTATGCTATATATGGTGAATATTACATTATGGTGAATATTATGTCAAGTTTCATACGAGGATTTCAAAATATTTAAGAAAAATAAATTTATAAGCCCACCTTGGAGGTTTGTCATGCAGAAATAGCAATCTGTCACGTGATCCTTTCCTTCTCTCCAAATCATGGGAATTCCAAAAGGTAAAGATTTCGCTCTGCCTTTGCTCTATCTTCTCAAATTTTCAATGCACGTCTTGCAGCACATATGAGGGGCGAAATTTTTGTCCTGGTCCCCTAGCTTAATTCCAAAGTATGCTCTATACATTGTCTTCACAAATTTAGTGATTTGGGACTGGTTATTTGGCATGGTAACCGTCCCACATATGTAGCAGAATCTATTGGGATCATTTTTACACGCTCTATTCATTATGAAATATTTTATCTATATGCCTGAAAAGTAAAAAAGATATTATACAAGTGAAACAAGTGATGATAGATGTTACTGTTCCAATTCCGCTTTGACAAAATCACGAAAAATTCTATTTTACTTATGAGGCCATAGCCGGATAACCTGAGTTGATTGAGAAAAACGGATTGCAGATTCGAAATCAGCAGGAAACACTATAAGAATCACTTACAAAACCTTTGACAGCAAAATTGATGCATACCAGTGTTATTAATATAGTAATTATTATATAATTCCACAAAAAAGTAAAAAAAGTCACTATTTTTATGTAGCTTCTTACCAAGCAAAACTAAATTATATTAAATTAACAAAAATATCTTTAGAATTCCTAAGTCATGCTGCAACTTTTTAGCACCCCTCATATTTGGAATTTGAAAGTTGAAAAATTCGACACACCCTAATGCCACATTGTGTGTTTTTTAATTTTACACATGTTACAGAGTGACTCGAACAGTTTGGAGGTGAAACTAAGGGCGTTATTCGAAATTAGGATGGAAGAGTAGTATGGTTTTGGATGATGCATTCCACTAGGGCCCTTGCCACAGTTTCCGAGTTCTAATTTGGAATGGCAACTACTTCGCTGTAACGCGAGAAGTGGTCCGTAAACACAATGATGTACTGGTTTCCTTTTGATGTTTTGGGGAACGGTCCCAGTATGTCCATTCCAGTTCTTTGCCAGGTCGTTGGCATACTGGATATTTATGCATGGGAGATGTGGACGGTACGTTGCCTTTATGTTTTAAACAAGACGGGAATTCAGCGATGTATTCATGTACCTTTCTGTTCATTTCGGGAAAATGATATCGCTCCAAAAGACTCTTAATGGTGCGATCCGGCCCCATGTGGCCATACAAAGGTGAGTCGTGACAAAGTCGAATGGCTATATCTACGAGATCCTTTGGTATTTCCACGAGGTCGTTTCCATCTTCGTTCCTAAAATGTACGAGCCCATCTTTTAGGTTGTACTGTTCTTTTACCTTCGATGGTTCCTTTTGTTCCAGGCGAGCCCGAAGGTTCTGGGTGTGTTGGTTCTGTTGTTGGGAGTATTGCAGAAATTCGTAGTCGAACACAGGAAGAGTTTCTATCTTATTCATTTAGGTGTCGGGCTTGAGTCTCGACAATCCGTCTGGAATAACTTGTTTTCCTGGTTTGTATACGATTTTTGCCGCAAAGTCCTGAATCAACGGAGCCCATCGACTCAACCGTCCTTCAAGTAGCTTGTCCTTGAAGAGATACGCGAGTGGCTTATGGTCTGATTTGAAGTGAATGTAATGTCACATGCATTTTATGCGGCTAGGAGGGCTTCTCCTACGAGTTTGTGTGTTCGTGTAATAAAATTATTTAAATCTTCATGTTCTTCTTTTTTTCATTTAGCTTGGAAGACAGCTTCTAACGTGGCTAAGGGTTGTGCAAATGTTATTTCTTTAAAAATTTCTAATAAGTTTTGTTTAAAATTGTCCCACGTTGTAGCTTCGCTAATGGATGGGACGTAGGTAACTGTATCATGGGCATTCCCCTCTTTAGGGACGAAAAACCTTTTAGATTCCCTAATCTTTATATCATCATCGGTGATGTTTTCGCGTAATAAATGTTGTTCGAGAGACTCAATCCAAGGTCTTACGCGTGGTTCAACAAAGTTATTATCTAGGGTTCCCTTAAAAATTATGACAGTGTGGGGGAGGTTTACAAGTCTACCTAAGTTAATGTATGCTGGAGAAGTGGTTTGAGACATGTTGGCTTGTGCTTGATCTGAAGTTTGCGTGTTTGGAAATATGTTTGAAGGGCGCGGGGTAGGTGCAAAAATGGGTGTAGGGGAATTTCACTCAGAAAGCGCACCGCCTGAATCGCACATATGTGAAGGTACTGTTAATGTATTCTAATTTGGTCTGCTTTACCGATCTTAATCTATGGAATGATCACTTGCGTGGCTTTCCTAACTACTCTATCTAAGAAATACACAAATAATGCACAACAATTTGCCTAACTAGGGAAAAATTTGAAAAAAAATTGTAAACAAAATAATAAAATTTCACTCGAATGTACGTGAATGTACGGTAATATTATGATTGGCACATTAAATAAAATTATTCTATGCTAACTATAATAGTGGAAATAACTCGGTTTCAATAAAGAGAAATGTATCACTGGTGTGTGGAATGTTCACTGTGTTTTTTGTTAATTCTGGCTTAATACTAAATATTAACTGTTAATAATACTGACTTCTCAAATGTTTAGTAATTACTTTGAAAAAAGGATTTGTACTTAACAAGATTCCTACGGCGAAATCCTTTGACACGTGTCCTGAAGACATGTCTTGCTGGCAACTTGTTCGTGGACGAAGAATGGGCGTGGAGAACTTGGAGTCGTGACACACCGGTCGAATGAGGGATATGAAGAACTGGAAGTCGTGACACGCCGGTCAACTGAATATTGATTCTAGTTCCAGGGTCTGAAAGACTGGAAGAATCCTGGTTGCAGAGGTCGCCAGTTGTTAACCCTTCCGTCTATGGCCTTGGTCGGTTCGAAGTTGACGGGAGTTCTGGTTAGGTGGCAGCAACGTATTTGTTACTCTGGAGTAGCTGGTACCCTATAGGGAATCGCAGTAGTCTCTCTTATACTACTCTCCGATTTCTTCTTGTAGTGGATCGGAGGATTCTGTGAAGCTGATTAAATTCTCTGAAGGTTCCCCGATTCTTCTTGTAACGTATCGAGAAATTATTTTTTCTCTATTTAATACTAAGTTCTCTCAAGAGAGTAAGGCTCGAAGGAGAAGATAAAGACTTTCTCTTACTGTAGTTTACTGCTAAAATGTTACAAGTAATGCTCAGCCTCTAAGTTAGATCAGTCAAATCAGAATAACAATTTGGAAAATTACATGGGTTTATATACCCAAACTTTGTGGACATCATCATTATTTATTTTAGCTGTGGCAACGACTAAACAGATAAGCAAGATATTTGAAGAAGAAGCCATATTTTCATCTTAAACTGCATATATACAGATCTGATGTTATCATGATCTGCCGAGTTAGCTAAAAATGGAAATTGAAATATGTATTTTATTATAAATTACACTGAAACATGCATATGAGCAAAAATTAAAGGCTGAAGATTTAAAATTAAATGTTAAGCACGACATGACTTCATCTTTTATAACGAAGCGAGAATGTATACAGGAAATGAACATTGCACAATTTAATCAGGTTTCATTATTAAGCTAAATCTAAAAAATGATTAAGTAATTTAGAAAGAACCAATTCACCAATTATTTGGCAGAAATAAAATAGAAAGCAAATCAAAAATTTATCCAAACTCGCGTTATTCTAAGACCTGTTTCTGGATAATATTGATGTGCTGATTTCAAAAATCACCTTAGATTTTGTCCATCACATCAGGTTTTCGTGCAATGCAATATGCCTATTTTGGGTGATCCATGAAGGGCACTTATCAAAATTGATGATTTTTGAGACCTGTTAACAGCTGTTTTGCTGTTAAAATTTTATCTGTGGAATACGCAAATCTGTGCATTAAATCTAAAGGTCATGTACAACATATTAAAATCTTGGGTATCTGTGATTTCCCCAGGTGTGAGCGTGACGTCATGATCTGAGAGCGATTTCCCATTGGCGGAGTGAGAGCAGCCGGTTCCGCTAGTGACGTCAGTCTGTCCTGGTTGGATACAGCTGCAAAGTGTGTGACGTCATCGCCTGCTCGCCACATGATTGGGAGCGGCACAGAGTTACATGTGGGCAGCATTCAGTGATCCAAATCCAATACTGCGGCAGTTATTTGCGATCAGTGGTGAGTGAAGGGTGCGTTGCAGCTCATCATCATCATCATGTCTGCTGTTCGAAGAAAGTGTTCAAACGGCCCAGATGTTTTCTGCTACATTTGTGGATGTTTTACGTTACTAAAGCAGAGATGAACATTACTGATTTCGTAACAAAGGCATACCTGGCCTATTTTAAAGTTAAACTTGGAGATCAGGATAAGTCGTGGGCTCCTCACACTGTTTGCAAAACTTGTGTGGAACATTTACGACAATGGACAAATGGAAACAGAAAAGGTTTGAAGTTTGGCATTCCTATGGTATGGCGAGAGCCCAAAAATCATTCAGATGATTGCTACTTTTGCCTTGTGAAGACTTCTGGCTTCAACGCAAAGAATAAACACCATCTAAAAATTCTAAAGTATCCTAACCTACATTCAGCAATCAGACCAGTTTCTCACTCAGATGAAATTCCTGTTCCAATTTTCACGGACCTTCCAACACTCACAGAAGATGATGAAGATATGGAATTACCTGATGAGATCGAACGTGATATCACTGATGATGATTTTGAACAGCCTTCTTCATCAACGACACCTCAGCGATTTAATCAACTTGAGTTGAATGATTTAATTCGTGATCTCAGCCTTTCGAAAGAGTCATCAGAATTATTAGCTTCAAGATTGCACGAGAAAAATCTACTTCATCCTGGGACAAAAATAACATCTTATCGCAATAGGGAAAGTCTTAGATAGCCCTGTTCAAAAATCAACTTTTTCTTATTTTTATAGGTTTCTGTACTTTTTCCCATGCTTTTTGACCTGGAAAGGCCGAAAATCACAACCATTTTGACCTAGGTTGTTGGGAAGCATTGCCGCATGGAGCTTTAAGTTTTCTGCCTTGAAATCGGCCAAAAGCACCAGTTCCGGGGTCCCTTGAATCATGTTTTGCACTATAACTTTTTATCTAAACAAGATAGAGCAACAAAATAGGCACCAAATTAAAGTGTTTTTAATCCTCTTTCTAACTTATACAATTATGATAGTCTTGGAACAAGAAATGGCACATTGGTACATACAAAGATTTCAGAAATATCACAAAATTCGTTTTCTCACACTCAAGGCAGACAAGGCGCCTTATTCATGACACAAATTTGAGATTAACATTTTGTCACAAGTCTAATCGATCAAGAAGCGAAAGCATTACATGATGATTAATTTCATAATGACATTTACACAGTCAGTTGTTGAGAGTTTGTTTCTTGAAGCTGTCAAAGCGGCGTCTGTTGAACTCCACAGCTTGAAGGAGATAGTCCCTTTGCTTGGCATCTGTTGTTATGACATTTGCAAAGTCGCTCATCATCTTGACACCACGTTCAGCAATGTCATTCACCGCTTTCAGATTCTTAACATAGTCCAACGCTTTTCTGTAGTCCTCATTCTGTGGCCAAGACGTGACAGGTTCCAGAAGCCACTCGGATCCAATGTTCAGTGTGTCCAGCAGGAAATGTGATTCTGGGCCAATGAGATCAACCAGGGTGGTCTTAGCTGTGACTCTCTGGAATAGAGGCTTTCCTGTTCTGAAGCTGTCTGGCTTTTCAGTGGCATGTAACTGGGCAGCAATGTCGTGCTTCAATGTGTTACTCAATCTACTGCTAAACAGGGCAAATGGCACGACTTCCTGCGTCAGGTACCATTTGTGGTTTTCCATCTTATTAAGTACTGCATCAGCAAGCTCTGGGTCAGTTTTCTTGTACTTCAACATGTCCTGGATTAGACTTAGATCATTCACGGGAGCATCTGCAGCAGACATTGACATCATCCATACAGGAGTGTAGAACAGCGCAAGGAAGGTGTTGAGTCTTTCCAGCTTTGATACAGTGTCTTCGTCGTACTCAAGTTGATCTGCAAACATCAGCATTTTCATGGAGTACAGGTTTCTGGCCATCCATCTGGCCTGATGAATGGCGCCTGGTCGACTCCAGTGAATACCTCGAGGAGGCGTTCCTCCAAGAACAATGACTGTCAGTTCAGCCATTTCCCTGTAGTCGGCTCTTGGAAGCCTTTCTGCTGTTAGAATGTCTTGGAGTATTTCTTCACTGTTCTTCTTCTTTTCCTTCAGCCATTTGCTGTTGATAGCCAGCATCTTTGGGTTTTCCTTGGACAAGTCCGTCCAAACATCCTTCAGATGCTCAAACCAGGGATTATCTGGCCCCTTCACCTTCCCAAACAGCTTCTCCCAAACTGCTCCTACTAGGATTTCCAGGATGTGATGTCGACAGGCCAGATAAAACACCTTTTTGTTCAGCATTTTCTCTAGCAGTTTGGCAGCTCCTCTGTGAACTCCACTGTTACTGGATGTAGTGTCAAAAACAAGGGCAGTAACATTATCCGTAAGTTCCCATGTCTCCAGTAAATCCATTGAAGCCTCAGCCTGAACTGTGCCAGAAGAATTGTCGATGACAGGTACTCCCAATAACTTTCCTTCAGTGTATGAAGGTGTACCAGACACTAGCACAGCTAAAGTCTCTGAGGTACTTCCAGGTTCACTGCCCAAGACATCTTTGAGCAACTTTCCATCCCAGTGTAAGGCAGCGTACTGTGGGGGGTTTTTCACAAAACTTGGACATGTGACTCTGGCTGATATTATACCTGGACAGCATTCTGTTGCGACGTGTTGTTGAGGTTGAGATGACGAAGTTATCCAGATCAGCCCCTCCAGCTTTCAAGGTGGCAGAAACCATGGCAGTAACTTGATTGTCTGATAAACCAAGACGATCAGCTGTATTGCAGATGACATCACATTCCATGACCTTCCTTGGAAACGTCAAAGTCACACTAGTCACAGTGTCTTGATGGTGAGAACATCCAGGACGAGGCTGATGGTAATCCATGTCCTCTGTGTTAGCGTCGTTGTCAGTTGAGTCACCCCAGGTAATGTCATCCACATGAACAACTGCCTCTTGTTCTGCTGCAGCTGTAAAATAGTACAACATGTTAAGACAGTAATTGTTAAGTACATGCTAAATATCGCAATGGAGTAAAACTTAAAACTTTTTGTAACGTTCAAAGTAATTAGTTTTACCTTGTTCTTGTCTATGCTGCAGTCTTTCATTCCTCGCTGCTTGCTGCAGGGATCTTGTCTCAAAAATCTTGTCATGACCAGACATATGACCTTTCCTCTCAGTCTTTTGGTCTTCGTAGAACCTGATATCCTCATCTTTCTTCTCTCTGGATAACAGTCTGTTGTTCTGTATTTCCTGGATTGCATCTGGAGCTCCTATATCGAACAGGCTGTCTAATTCCAGCACAAATGCTCCTCTTTTTCCTCCAGGGTTACTTGCTCTTCCTTTGCTTTTCACCAGAGCACGATGTTTCTCATGTAGTTTCATGAAGAGCTTCATTGCGTTGTACTTGGTCATTGTCTTGATCCTAGCCATCTGCCAGAATGGGATGATAGATTCACCTGTTTCATATGCAAGGTCTTGAACCATGGGCCTCCCTGCATTTTCCGGTAAATTCTGAAGATTAAGGAAATACTGGAACGCCTGTCTGTTGGTGGGAAGCTGGGAACCACTGATAAAAGCTGAAGGGTATCCAACCAGGAAAGTTTCAGTGAGAGATCTGGTAGATGGCCCAGTTGACACCTGCCTGTGGACAGTACGTGGAGGTTCTGAGATATCAACTGTGCGCCCACGGAGCTCCCTCAGCTCCTTGCTTAATGCCATTGTGAAGTTGTAACTTGTAGATGGTTTTCTAGATTCTGATTGAGTTTCTGTTGTTTCCTGAAAAATGATAGATAATTATTATTATTATTATTATTATTATTATTATTAATTATTATTTATTTATTATTATTATTATTATTATTATTATTATTTATTAATTTTATGCTCTTTCATTTGATACCTAATTTGTTGCTCTATCTTGTTTAGATCAAAAGTTAAAGTGCAAAACATAATTCAAGGGAACCCGGAATTGGCGCTTTGGCCGATTTCAAGGCAGAAAATTTAAAGCTCCATGCGGCAATGCTTCCCAACATCCTAGGTCAAAATAGTTGTGATTTTAGGCTTTCTCAGGTCAAAAAGCATGGGAAAATGTACAGAAACCTATGAAAATAAGAAAAAATTGATTTTTGAACAGGCCTAAGTCTGGGAAAGAGAATTGTTGCAATATTTTGGTGCAGAGAAGGATTTGGTTTACTGCCATAATGTAGAAGGACTTTTGAATGCAATGGGTGTAACCCACTACAGCCCCAATGAGTGGAGATTGTTTATAGACAGTTCAAAAAGAAGTTTAAAGTGTGTCTTGCTTCACAATGGGAATGAATATGGTGCGATTCCTATTGGTCATTCAGTGCATCTAAAAGAAAAATATGAAAACATAAAATATTGCTGGAGATGCTAAAATATGATGTTCATAAATGGGTGATTTGTGTTGACCTGAAAATGGTCAACTTTCTTCATGGCCAACAAAGTGGCTACACAAAGTATCCATGTTTCTTGTGCTTATGGGATAGTCGCGCCAAAGCTGAACATTGGGTAAAGGAAAAGTGGCCACTAAGGCAAAATTTAAATGTAGGAGATAAAAATATTGTAAACGAGCCATTGGTGGATCGAGAAAAGATCATTTTTCCACCACTCCACATCAAACTTGGGCTTATGAAGCAGTTTGTAAAAGCTTTGAATAAAGAAGGTGATTGCTTTAATTACATATGTACAGCCTTTCCAGGTCTTAGTGATGAGAAGCTTAAAGCTGGTATATTCGATGGTCCCCAGATACGAAAACTGATGAAAGATCCGCAGTTCAGTAACTCAATGACCGAAACGGAGGTAAGAGCTTGGAATGCTTTGTGGCAGTAGTTAAGAACTTCCTAGGAAACAAAAAGTCTGAAAATTATAAAGATCTTGTAAAGGATTTACTTGTAAACTTTCAGCAGTTGGGTTGCAACATGAGCATTAAAGTTCACTATCTCAACAGTCATCTGGGTAAATTTCCAAAAAATCTTGGTGATGTTAGTGAAGAGCAAGGTGAAAGGTTCCACCAAGATATCAAAGTGATGGAAGAACGATACCAAGGAAGATGGGATACCCATATGATGGCTGACTACTGCTGGAGCCTGCAAAGAGATTGTCTTGACATCTCTCATTCTAAGAAGTCCTATAAGAGAAAATTTATCAGCACTGAAAAGTAAGAAAACAAGAAAAAGACAATGTTAAGAAAACTGGTCCCGTGCTTGATTTAATATGGATTCATTTTTTGCTTATTTAAACACTTTTAATAACTCTATGTGTCAGTATTACCATTGTATATTAAAGTTCACTCCCTGCACAATTGTTTACTTTTCCATGCTGATTCTGAGTATGTAAAAACTTATTTTTTTAAAAGAAAAAAATTGGGCATAACCCTGCCAAAATGCGATATCTCCAAAATATCCGTATTTGATTGCTCGAAAACCTGACGTGATAGGCAAAAACTAAGGTGATTTTTAAATCAGCACACCAAAGTTACCTAAAAACAGGTGTTAGAATTAAATCAGCAAAATTGGTGTTGGGCAGTGTTATATAAATATAAGGATTTACATAAATATACGAATTATATAAGAATTACACGAATGAATATAAGAATATAGGAATTGTTTATTGTTAATTTATATATATATATATATATATATATATATATAACCAGATATGTAGGTTTGTTAAAAAAAAAACCATTCGCGAGTTTTACAGGGTATACTCTGGTATTGTGTATAACGTGCATTCTAACCAGAGGCTCTCCTTAACTCTTACTCATGATACCTTTGATTTATTAACATCCAACTGCAAAATACTTGGCCAAAAGCTAACAACTTTAATAAAACTACATTTTACATCATCGGCGAAGATTAATTTATTAACTTCGTGTTAGCTATACTATACCATAATCAACTTTCGTCTCATTAAATGAAACAGTTATTCCAACAATATTATACACATTAAACAACAGAGCTGCAAGCAAATAGACATAAAAGTTAATTTTTCCATTCCACCAGTGTGACACTAATTTTTTGTCAGATTCTGATGAAACGAGTTGTTTTTTTTACTTACACCGTCTTTCCTCACGCATATTGTATAGTTCAATTAGAACATCTTTTGGAGAAAAAAACGATTATGGTGATTTGCTTGCCTCCATATATGATGATTGTTGAACAAAGATTGTTGGCTAAAAATGTCTAACATCTACATACTGACAGAAATGAGGAGGCCGCACCTATACAGATATATAAATGTAGTACAATACACGAATTTTATCAGTTTGGTTAATTCCTCAATGCTTTTGTATCACATATTCCTATCTGTATTACCTAAAATTAGTTACCGAGTTACCAGCTAATGATTAAAATAATATCATGGTTCAGCAAATATAACGCACAAATTTTGGACGATATTCCAGACCCCAGACAGCCATTTTATAACGGCTTACATCATTGAGACGAACCAAACTTCAATATACATATGCCGATGAATTAACTCTATTTTCTACGTCCAGTCTTTGCAGTTTACTGTTGTATTCTCTGTGGTCTCTTAAATCTGAGGTTGATTTCTACCCATTCTTCAACAGATTCTACACTATTTAACTGTTGAAAGTTAGAAGTTGGGGGTAGGAGGAGCCAATATTATTATTATTATTATTATTATTATTATTAAGTAGTAGTAGTAGTAGTTTCAAATTTATTTTCATTTCTACATAACTGGCTAGGTAAGCATTCACTGTGCCGTTGTTAGTATGTAGTGTATCTGAAATACCCAAATGTATCCAGAGGTTGTCTGATGTATGAGCGTACAAACATGATTACTTTTTAATAAACAGCAAGGGTAATTCGTACATCGTGCACAGACTTACAAATATTAGCTAACAATGATATTACCATCATTACGACTAAATTTCCCTAAAACAATCAACGCATCAAATTAAAATTTTCACTTAAAGCATATTATTAACTATCATCCAAATCACCTCATTTTATCTTACTACCTGTTCATCGATAAACAGATAGATAGGTAAATGGAGAGGCAGACGTTATAGCTATAGATACAATCAAATTGGAATGCTGTGTCGCTAAAAATTCAGATTCAGAAATGGAAAATCTCGACATCATGTGAGGTGTCTGCGAGTTCAGAATTCTGTGATCCTATTTTATATATATATATATATATATATATATATATATATATATATATAATCAGAAGACGCTTAACTTTAAATGGTAGCTCTCTATCTTTCACATAAGTTTTATTTGATGTTAAATTTCTGGTTATGGAGGAACGAACACATTAAAAATTTATTCGTCGTCTTTGTCTCTCATTTGGTACTTTTCCTTCCTGCTGGAAGTTCGCTTTCATTCAGCGTGTCCCAAAGAAGGGCGACCACTCTCAACCCTCCAGCTATTGTTTAAGTGCTTTGATTTCTTCTCTTTCCAAAGTTTTTGAATCTATCCTTAATAGGAAGATTCTTAAATACCTTTCTTCCACAAGCTTTTTCAGGTCGTCAGTATGGATTCCGGAAGGGACGCTCTACTGGCGATCTTCTTGCCTATTTCTGACTCTTGGTCATCCTCCTTTCGAATTTCGGTGAAACTTTTGCTATTGCGCTCGACATATCAAAAACTATTGATAGAACCTGGCACAAATCTTTAATTTCCAAACTACCCTCCTTCGGTTTCTACCCTTTTATCTGTGTCTTCATCTCTAATTTCTTTTCTGGCCGATCTATAGCTGCAGTTGTAGATGGCCACAGTTCTCCTAAAGCTGTTAACAGTGGTGTTCCTCAGGGTTCTGTCCTGTTATCCACTCTCTTCCTTTTATTTATTAATGATCTTTTAATTAGCACTTCTTTGCATGATCTACATACATCGCCTACCACCATATACAATTTAGGATGCCATACATAACTAGATGCCAATTCACACAATTTGCCCCTCCCTATATGAGCTCTCTATGCATTACAACCACAATATACGCCATCTGATCAAATTCCACCACAGCTGCACATAACCCATTCGTCAAACTACTCCTCAGCAGTAATCCTTTAATAATCCTCACTTCTTTCCATGCTTTCTTAAAATCTTTTAAAAGAGGTCTTTATCACTTATACATTCTGTTTCTCAACCTTTTATTTCAAAAGTTTCAACTTATCAGATCTTTCCTGCAAACTCAGTATTACATTCAACGGAAGAAACGAGTCACGCAACCAGCAGAACTTCTGTTCTTCGACCATTTCTTCTTGTATACAAAAAAATGAAAATCTGTTTACACTTCCATAACACACTCGAGCCCATTTGAAATCCAGCTCTACATCTGCCTTTTCCAAGAAGTTTAACCCTAATATAGAGCAAACGGGTAAACTGGTCTCGTGCGCAATCGCAAATGGAAAGTCGTATTCTCCATACTTTGTTTTAATTTCCAATTCAACCACTCTCCTTACATTAACTGTATTAGTACCCACTCCCTTTAACCATATATTAATTTCCAACTCTCTCAGAGCATACCCACACTCCTGAAGCCGAACAATCACCTTTTTCGTAACCAGGCTTATTATTGCTCCGGTTTCCAAGAGAGCGCAGAACTTTTCTCCTCCTACTCTGATCCATGTCCATTAGGGTGTAGTGTTTTTGGAGGTTTTTCACAAGCTTTTGAAACATGGTTCGTAATAGTGTAGAAAATGTGTTATGACCTGAAACAAAGTGTGTATTACATTTCTAGCCT
Source organism: Bathynomus jamesi (assembly GCA_023014485.1). Classification (NCBI taxonomy): domain Eukaryota; kingdom Metazoa; phylum Arthropoda; class Malacostraca; order Isopoda; family Cirolanidae; genus Bathynomus; species Bathynomus jamesi. Next base: position 54,463 of record JAJOZX010010329.1, on the reverse strand, counting down.
CCTACATTAATATCTTCAGGTGCGAATCTCACTCCATATTTATGAATTGAATATATTGCGAAATTATAGTGATATTTAGAAAAAATAGACAATTGGAAATTTATTTGTAACTTTTGAATTATGGATTGTAATAGTGTGGCGAATGGACCAAAACCTTATAGTAAGTGCTTTCTAAAGTTATAGCACCTTAACTTAATGTCTTCAGGTGCCAATCTTACTCCAAATATGTAGATTTATGGCAAAAAAATAGCAATATTTGGTAAAAGGCATAAATGGAAAGTTCTATGTAAGTTTTGAATTAAGATTCCTAATAGTGCGCAAAATATGCTGTGACCTGATAGTAAGCACGTAGAAAAGTTGTAGCCTCCTAAGGATACATCTCCAGGTTAGTGTTGAAAAATAATCGAAACTTTACAAACCGGTTTTTAATCGATCTGTTTTTTGAAAACCGGTTTTAACCGGTTATGACCGAGAAGTATAGTAATTTTTAAAAGCCACAATTGAAAGGTACTGACTTTAACTCTTAACAAGCATAGCTTATCCCCTATTTTTTGGTCAAAAGAATGCAAAAATGCAGCATCATATGTATGCATATGAATAAGAAAATGACAACTTTGACATTTTATTTTAGCCAAAATAATACATTATTCAAACAATTTAGATTTGAAATAATTTTTTAAAATAAAACATCTATACTTAGAAAGAAATAAACTTCTTAGCAATCATTGTATCAATTTCATCGTCGGAAACACAATCATGCGTCATTGGAGGTTCAGTTACTGCGATGTCATGCCAATTAATTATGTTTGTGTAGTCTGTGGCTTCGAAATTTAACTTTGGGATTTCAAAGAGTCTAAGACTTTTTCCACGATATTGTTCTCTAGCTTTCTTTATTCTTCTCCATCCAAGTACTCTTACATGGCTACACTCATCTTGTATCATGCTCAAAAGTATGTTTTCTGGATGACCGAAAAATGTATTTCTTTGGATCACTGGTTCAATAACTGCTCGAACAGAATCGTTCAACATTCGGGAATACTGAATGGTTTTGAAAACATTAGGAGCTCCATATGCAATTGATTTGCTTTGTTTGATTGTAAACCACACTGGGATATATACGTGCATAACATACGAAACCAAATTTTTCAAATCATCAGAAGGTTCAGGTGTAGCTAAGTATAATCTCAGAATACGATTTGCAGTGGTTAACCACCTAGAGTGCACCATCTTGCCGGGATTTCGTCTTGATAGGTCAGTACTACACTCGCCAATTGAAACGGCTTGATAAATATCAAACAAATATTTTTGATCCGTGCTCAGTCGTCTTTGTCAATGGATGGAATTTCAACTTCGATTTTTTCGAAATGAACAACCGGAAGTGTTTCACATTTCTGCAATTGCTGGCCAATGATGCCAACAAATTCACGAGGTTCAGTGGTTTTTCCATCCAATTTCTCCATGAGGTGGCGTAAAGGAAGCTCATTTGCATGTAACTGACACACAATCCATTGCAAAGGTCTATTGAGATGCATTTCCATAAGCCACCTTTCCCTCCTGTGTTCACAGCAGTTCCATCACATCCCATAGCAACTAAAGTTGAAGAATCAACGTTATGTGTATTCAAAAAATCGCATATTCCTTTACATATACTTTTAGATGTCCCAGATTCAGAAGTAAAGTGCCCTAGATACACTTGGTCTGGTTCTGCTACCAAGGTTACATGCTCTTCCACAACAACTTTACGATAAAATTTAGAACCTTTCTGTTCTTGGACAATAGTTTTATCCTTGCGACCGTCAAAATAAATACTCATAATTGTTTTTCCTACGCTCCTATCCTGTTGAAGCTCATCACGTTGATGCTTCCTAGCTCTGCGCACTTTACTGCGATCTATTACCAGGGATGGATCAGGCTCAGATGTTTGTTTAATGTCGTGCAAAACAGAACTTGCTATTATGGCAGCTGCTCTATCTGAAATACCTGTACGATCGCAAGCTTTTGCAAGTGAAGGGAAGCGTAATCGCTTCAGAGATTTTATGTTTTGACTTTTTCCGCGTTCGCTTCTGATGCGTTTCCGTTTTACGGAGATTGGCTCATCAAATGTTTCGTCAGATTCTTTTTCTGTATCTGTTGAAGAAGATATATCTTCAAACTGAAAACTTTCTGAATATGAAGTCGATGACATTACTGGCAGTTGTTTTGAAAGATACAAATCTCTACTGCTTTTTCTAACTTGTGCTAATTGTATTTTTTTAGAAGCAGAAACATCAACTGATCCTATGGCCATTTTTCTTTTTGTTCTTTGGTCTTTTAGGAATTCTTGTTCATGTTTCGGTACTCGATTTGATTTTGGGCATTTGCAGGATTGAAAGTCTTTACATTTAAAGCGGCAATATCAAAAAGATTTTGAGCATCATCTTTAAATTTTTTGCACTTATCTAAGTAAGACTCCGTTTGTTTCATACCTTTAGACTGTTTTAATATAGATCTATGTTTTGTACGATAATCTTTTATTTTCTTTACAACGCGGTTGAAGGATACAGTTGGAATTGATGCTTTATTGTATAATGAAATTAAGTTTTCTGCAACCGCCGATGATATTTCATGAACAGAAGAATCTTTATTGTTTAACTCTTCTTTCAGTCGTCTTCTTTCATATACAGGGCGTCCCAAAAAAATGTATATACACTTTAAATAATTATAAAGGCAGTGTTTATTAAAATACATTTCATTTTCAAAATGTAATAGAATCTACAGACATTATTTAATTGTTTTGTCAACGCCTGTTTCAAACTGACGTCCGTTCTGGTCCAGGCACTGCTGATAACGCGAAGCAATGGAATCGCAAACATCACGAAACATTTCGTTTGGTATTTGTGTGCATTCTCGTTCAATGGCTGCTCTCAATTCAGCGACTGTTGCAGGTTTTATAGCGTAGACTTTGTCTTTTAAGTATCCCCATAAAAAAAAGTCTAGTGGTGTGAGGTCTGGTGAACGCGGAGGGTATTCTACGAAACCCTTTCGTCCAATCCACATCCACATCGTGCCAAGTACCACTCGCAATACTCCACTCTTCAGTCCGGATCATCTTCATTAATAGCATGGACTAATCTTGGAATGTAACTTTTCCATTGACAGCGCTTCAAAATGCGTTGGACAGACGATTCTGAAATTCCTACCTCACGACTCGCTTGCCGCACAGATTTTCTTGGACTTTGGTGATACGTTTCCAGTACTCTTTCTTGCTTTGTGGGGCTTGTCGATGTCCGTGGTCTTCCGGAACGCTTCTTGTGGACATTCTGAACAGTTCCATCGGCTTCAAACTTATCTCTAATTCGAGTGATGGTAAGTCGCGTTGGTGGATCTGTTTGAAACTCCCTCCTAAACTGTCTTTGCACTTCAACTGCGTTTTCACACTTCCAGTAGCATTTTAGAATGAATTTCCTTTGTTCAAAGCTTAGTCTGACTGCCATTATTAATTCTAATGGGTTTAACTTGGAAAGAAAGAAAATCAATTGAGCTATCAGCTGTTAAAGTGTGTATACATTTTTTTGGGACGCCCTGTATATAGCATTTCATAACACCCTCAAATGTTGGTAGAACACGATGATTCAGTTCTTCTCCATTGCCAAATATGTGACAGTCCGTTGTTCTTGACTGCCGAGGCATTCTTTTAGTTGCCATGTCTGACCTGATTATAAATCTTTTACTATACAAGATTTATAATATATAATCCAAATTTATAAAAACAAGATCACAAAAGTGTAAGAGAATGTGCTGAAATGCAACATCAAATATTAAATAGTGAAAGGATCTGATGTGATTGCGCAAGCGGACAGAGCGTAACACCTTACCGCGGCAACAGCTGGTCTAACACTAACACACTGTGTTAATGTGTTATGCTGGCCACACACGTAGGTGATTGGCGTGATGATTTTATGGTGATTGGCTTCAATATGCCAATCGTCACCGTGTGTGGGGTACTATTACATATAAATTTGTTTATTTACGGAGTCGCTGTATATAATTTTTGTCAAAATAAAGAGGTTTTAAGTTTTTATTGGAAATTCATTGGCATATTGGCACCTGAAGATATTGTCTTAGAGAAAAACGGTTTTGTCACTTTGCATTCAACATACAATAGCACATTTTCCGCACTATTACTAATGTCATTTCAAAAATCAGGGAAATCGCTCCACCCTAATGTCTGTTGTCCAAGCATGACGTTACGTCTTCACTACCTTCCCCTTCCTCACTCAAACATATTTATGGCAAGTTGCTCTTCCACCATATCATCTTTTCCACTCATTGCTTCAAAATTCATTGAGTCGTCCTGACTCCTGTCCACCAGTATTGTTTTCATTCACAATCACACTATTTCCCATCTTAAATTCACCATTGTCACTCACTTGATTAAAATGTATCCCACTCGAACACTGTAAATGCGCATTACTTATCCCTGACAATTGGGTCAATATACGTGAACGACCATTCCTTCCCATAATATACCCAAATTTTAACATTAAATTGCTCACTTGCTACCAACAACACTTCTAGAGTGGGTATCACTCCACTCTATCTCATACTTTTCAAAATTTTCACACTTTTGCCAGCCTTCCTTACTCCAAATCTTTTCCCGTTATTCACTAATTCAGTCACTAATACTTCCCTCAGCCCCTGTATATTCTCTGGTAAATTATTTGCTTCCATTCTCTCCAGAACCAGAAACAAACTCAAATAACGAACTACCTCCTCCAGGCGCTCATTTTAATACACTTAATCCCCCGGCAATCCCGTCAATCAATCATTCTCTTCCATCTCATCGAGTTCTTCCACACAACGTCTAGACAGAGCATCAGCAACTGCATTTTCACTGCCAGGCTTATATCTGATTTCAAAGGTATATTCACCTAAATCATCAATCGTCCGAGCTAATCTGCTGTCGACCATTTTCATACTAGATAAGTACTGTACGTTAACGGGCGATGATCTGTATGTATAATAAATTTCTCTCTAGTAAGAACGGTCTAAATGCTGTAAGTTCCCTTTCAATTGTTGAGTACCTCCTCTGAACTTCGTTAAATGTCATTGATGCGTAAGCTATCACTCTTTCACTACCATTCTGCTTTTGCGATAAACATGCACCGACTCCCCTTTCTGACGCATCCGCACACAATTCAAACTTCTCTGTCTTATGTAAAAAATCTGGAAAAATCAAAGCAACATCATGCACCATTTCCGCTTTAAGTCCTTTAAATGCATTCACTCTAATATCAGTCCACTCAACTTTCTCTCTTTTTACCTCCAGTCAATTCAGCCAAAGGTGCCGCAATCACTGGACAATCTTTTATAAATTTCCTTTAAAAGTTAACTAACCCCAAAAATTTACGTACCTGACTAACTGTATCTGGTCGTTTAAACTTAAGTACTTGTTCCATGTACTCGGGCTTTTTGCGCAACCCATTCACACCCACAATATGTCCTAAAAACGGAACTTCAGCCTCTACCCACGTGCATTTGCTCGGATTAACTTTTAACAGTTTCAGCAAACCTTTTCAACACCTGATCTAACAATCTGATATAGTCATTTAATCTCTCATCCATCAATAGCACATCATCCAAATAAATCACCACTTTACTCCATGAAAATCCAGAAAAGACCCTTTGCATCTCTCGTTGAAAAGCACTAGGGGCCGTTTTTAACCCAAAAGATACTGACTTAAACCGATATTGTCCCTGAACAGTAGAGAAAGCGGTATAATCCCTGTACGTTTCTTCCAACGGCATTTGATAATATCCTCGTGTTAAGTGCAAGGAAGTAAAATATCATATGTCGTGAAGACCAAACACAATTTCATTTAAATTAGGCATCGGGAACTTGTCTGGCTTCGTTACTTCATTCAGTCTCCTATAGTTAACGCATAATCTAACAGATCCATCCTTCTTTCGTACCGGGACAACAGGCGAACTCCATGGACTCGAGTAAGGTTCATTTATATCTAACATACAAAGCTTCTCACATTCTCTCTCAACTGACTCATTCATTTCCCTATCAAATCTTCTAGGATTTTGACTAATAGGGGTATAATCATACAAATCTATTTTGTGGGATGTCATAGCTGATCTACCAACATCCATGTCTCCTTTGCTCAGCACCTTCCTATTATCCCACAATACCTGCTGCACTCTTTTTTTATCTATTAAGTTCAAATCATCACTTAAAACATCTTCATCCTTGATTTCGTCCACTGTCCATTAACCTACATTTGCATCACTTCCTACATCATGCTCCAACGTGTTTACTCGAATAACTTCATCACCCTCAAAGTCTTTCAGTTCATCCTCCCGAATCAATGAACATGCAAACCCAATTCTCGTACCCTTTTTCAAGTTCAAGTTCTATCTAGCATGTCATATCTGCATCGTAAGTCTACATTTTTCTTTTGAGGTTTTCTTTACGATCTTTCTTTAAACACTAAATTTAGTGAAGCATTGTCTACTACCTTTTTATCACATTGTTTTCTTTATTTGTAATATGCGTCCTTGTTTCTCAGTTTCTATTTCAATGTTTGTTTTTGGAATTGTTTAACCTCCTTCGGGAGGTAAGGTGCTTACCTGGGCTGGGAACGGCGCACTTAAGGAAGGAGTTAGAGAAGATGCGCGTGGCTAGTCGAAGGACTGCGATCGTTGTCCACGCTGGTGGCAACGATCTGTTCCTTAAGGGCGGTAGGGTAGATTCGATGGAAGGGATCATCACCGAGATCATGTCTCTTGCGGATTATCTAAAACTTAAAACAAACAGGGGAATGTTGATGGGTGTTTTACTGCGGATGAATGCCAGTGACCACGCGCTCAGTAAGGTCATTGGCATCAACGAGAGGGTGCAAGACTTATGCGTCCCACGGGGCGTGAGGTTTGTTGACCCCTTCGACGCGTTTTCGGGTAGGTGGAATCTTTATCAGA